>BOPN01001410.1:230000-262500 GCA_017312705.2 Penaeus japonicus
TAGTCTTACGATCCACACCTTTTACACACATTTTTCTCACACACCTCTTGCTCATACCACAGCCATCATTTCCACTCTACAACAACCATGAGATCACCAAAGTTTAAGAACACTTGGCAACGCGCGTCAGCTGGGGGGAGGGGTCAGGACTGAGCGTAAACGTTGCTGGTTGGAGGAAGCAAGCTGCTCACAGTCAGCGTAACTTGTGGTCGCGGAAGGGATGTGTGAGGGTGATAGCGCCTCTTCCACGATTTTTATACTTTACCGATTCGTGGTGTATGTTTGGACTGCCATCCAGAGAGACTGAAAATGAAGGAAGAATCCTTGTGAATAGGTCCCAAATTTGGAATGAGAAATAAGATAGGGCAGAGAAGTGCGGGGATTACGTGTGTATTGGAAGGCAAGTCGTGGGTTGGTTCAGGCCGGCCACACTCCTAAGGAAGAGGAGATCAGCTGTTCACCAGGTGAGTCCTCCTTTGCCAGAAGAAGGGAAGACGAAGGATTGACTTTCTTTCAATCGTAGGACGGCTGGGATTCTTAAGTCTTTTCCCTCTTTGTGGTTTAGTATCATTATTCTTTGTATATATACTTCATCTTGACTTCTGGAGGTAGCCCTTGCACTAGCCGTGTAAGGATGATTGCGTAGGCAGGTGAACATACTTGGATGTTCCTGATGAGGAGGAAAACTGAGGTGCGAGCGGGAGTCTTTGTTTATGTAAGGATGTGTGTGTGTGTGTGCGTGTGTGTGTGTGTGTGTGTGTGTGTGTGTGTGTGTGTGTGTGTGTGTGTGTGTGTGTGTGTGTGTGTGTGTGTGTGTGTGTGTGCGTGTGTGCGTGTGTGCGTGTGTGCGTGCGTGTGTGTGTGTGAATATATATTTCTCTCTCTCTCTCTCTCTCTCTCTCTCTCTCTCTCTCTCTCTCTCTCTCTCTCTCTCTCTCTCTCTCTCTCTCTCTCTCTCTCTCTCTCTCTCTCTCTCTATCTCCTTTCCTCCTCACATATGTATGTTTGACTCGCTATGCTTCCGTGTCTCACAGTGTCTCCATTTTCTCCTTATATCCTTTCCTCTTGTCTCCCTCTCTCTGTCTCTTTATGTCTATGTCTCTATCTGTGTTTTCTCCTGCCTCTCTAAGTCTGTGTCCTTCTGTGTCCTTTTATGCCCCCGTGTCTCTGTACCTCCCTACCTCTATACCACCATGTCTCTTTGCCTCCCTGCCTCTCTATGCCTCCATGTTTCACTGCCTCTCTATGCCTCCATGTTTCACTGCCTCTTTATGCCTCCATGTTTCACTGCCTCTCTATGCCTCCATGTTTCACTTCCTCTCTATGCCTCCATGTTTCACTGCCTCTCTATGCCTCCATGTTTCACTGCCTCTTTATGCCTCCATGTTTCACTGCCTCTCTATGCCTCCATGTTTCACTGCCTCTCTATGCCTCCATGTTTCACTGCCTCTCTATGCCTCCATGTTTCACTTCCTCTCTATGCCTCCATGTTTCACTGCCTCTCTATGCCTCCATGTTTCACTTCCTCTCTATGCCTCCATGTTTCACTGCCTCTCTACGCCTCCATGTTTCACTGCCTCTCTATGCCTCCATGTCTCATTGCCTCTCCATGCCTACGTGTCTCTATGTCCCTCAATGACTACATGTTTCTACGCTTCTGTGTCCCTCTATGTCTACCTGTATGCCTCCTGTCTCTCTGTTATGTCTCCTTGTCTCTCTATCTGTGCATTCCTGTCCCCTCCCATGTTTCCCTGTCTTCATGTGTCTCTCTCTATCTATCTATCTATCTATCTCTATCTTTCTATCTCTCTATCTCTCTATCTCTCTATCTATCTCTCTCTCTCTCTCTCTCTCTCTCTCTCTCTCTCTCTCTCTCTCTCTCTCTCTCTCTCTCTCTCTCTCTCTCTCTCTCTCTCTCTCTTCCCTCCTTCCCTCCTTCCTCTCTCCTCCTCCCTTCCTCCCCCTCTCCCCCTTCCTTCCCTCCCCTTCTTCCTCTTCAGCCCTTTCCCTCTCTCCTTCCTTCCTTCTCCCCTTCCTCCTCTCTCTTCCCCCTCTCTCCCCCCGTCTTTCTCTCTCTCTCTCTCTCTCTCTCTCTCTCTCTCTCTCTCTCTCTGTGTTTCTTTCGAAATGAAACATTGTTATGCTATCTAAACCACTATATTATTCTATCCGCTTAAATAAGATGCCCGTATTAGTATTAACTCATCATGTTAATGACTGATATCCTGTTTCTGCAATGTACCAGTGTGTATTTTCAGCAAAGAAGTGCTCCGTCCTGATTAGTGTGTGTCTGCCTTGCTTGCGCATGCACGGAATCCATATGGGCAGCCATTTGTGTGCGTGTGCGTATGTTATCGTGCAAGGTGTGGCCAGTATTTATGACATCGATGTGCATGATGGCATAGGTCCTTGTGGAGTACATTTTGTTTTTGTTCTCCGTGCGACTCGTGGTGGTTAGTGAGTGAGTGCCTTGTGGGGATAGGCGTTTAGGGATGGTGGTCGTGTTTTTGTTCGTATGTTAGGATGGTACGGTATAATAAAAGGGGAGTAATCTTGTGTTCTTCGGGATGATCGGTCGGAGAGGTAGTCCCTAGCAATAGGCTTTTTTTTTTTTTTTTTTTTTTTTTGTGAAATCTGTTGCCAGGAACGTCGGACTTTGGTGTTGGTCGTAAGGAGAGTAGAGTCTGTGGTTCCTCTTGTATGGAAAGGGAGTTTGTAATGTTTAATGGAGATTGTTATGTGATGGTTCTCGTAAGAAAAGATCATTGTGGCAAATGGAGAAGAAAATGTAATTCCGAGGAAGCTATAAGATCGAAAGGCATCGATTACATTTCTTTCTGTCTGAAGCTATTCATGCTAACGTTTCTTTAGAGTTCGTCTGAGATGATGTCCAATTGAAGTCGGTCCGTCATGGTCATCTGGAGAGGGAGTCTGACATTAGTCGTCTGGAGTGTGTTGTGATCAGTCATGTTTTTTTTTCTTCTTCTTCTTCTTCTTCTTCTTCTTCTTCTTCTTCTTTTTCTTCTTCTTCTTCTTCTTCTTCATAGACGTCTGGTCTGGAGAGTCGGTCTGGAATGATGTATCCAAATTGCCATTGCCAGCTGTTTGCCTTCAGTTATGTATTTTATAAGGGTTTGCAGCGATATTTGAATTAAATGTTCTTACATCAGATGTGTATAGCTGGCCATGATTTGTGAAGACACGGAACCATGATTTAAAGGAAAGTGGTTTATGATGGCTGTGGTGCGATGGTGACGAATTGGGCTTTTATGACATGGGTTATGAACATTATGAGATTTATGGCGGGGGAGATGAGTGGAGACCTATGGTGGATGGCGGTGACAAATTTAGGTGCATGAAGGTGAAAGTGACAAATGTAAATATAGGATGAATGGGGGTGGGGTTGATCACGTTAAGAGATTTTAAAGCAATGAAATGTGATAGTGTATCATGCCCATTGCATCATGAAACTGTCTGACTATATTAAATCATAATGGAACGAATGATTCAGCCGATGGGCGACTAAGCTACCGTAAACACAGCATAAAAAAACTGCAAGCACCCAACGTGCAGTGCCGCTGACACAGCGCTGCTTCGGGGGACCCTTCAGTTGTTCTTACACAGCCACAACGTGTCACAGCTCAAGTCTCTTCTCCCACAGACTGCGGCCTGAGGTGAATACGTGGTGAGGCGAGGTCACACAACCCAAGCACCGGTGAGTACGGCGCTCTGACTCATCCTGGGCTCTGGTGGCAGCTACTTGCTCTTTGACGTTGCATTCAGTTCAGTGACTTAGAAAGGGCGGTCGAGGGTTTTATTGATGGTGTTAGTTATGTTAGTTGTTCTTATTTCATTGATACCGGTAATATATGTATTGTTTTATTGAATTTTGGGGGACCAATGTAATTAATGAGATACCTTTCGAAGTTTCATTCTTTATTTAGATAATTAGATAGATATAGATAGGTAGATAATCAGCATTGGGTCATTTGCCTTTTCATTTTCACTTTTATGAAATATGAATAGAACATGGATAGAGGTTTTCGATTTTATTTAAACAATGTCAATGTAAATAAATGAATCGGCGCATTTAAGCTGTGCAAAACTGACGTCGACGCAGGAGCAGCCGTCGCCAGCTTAGAGTAAAACCGCGAGAATGGGACAGGTTCCGTTGACGAGTTTTAATTCTGAAAGAAATGAAAATGTCGAGAAACAAAAATGGACCCCCCTCCCCTTTTCTTCCTAATCCTTCATCTGTGGTTGCAAAGAGACACCACGAGAGGGAGAGAGGGAAGGGGATAGGTAGGGAGAAAGAGAGAGAGGGAGAAGAAATAGAGGGAAGGAGAGGCGTGAGGAGGAAGAGAGAACGGGATGAAGAGGAGTTAGAAAGAGAAGGGAAAAGGGAGGGAGAGGAGGGATAAAAAAAAGGAGGGAGGAAAAGAGAAGGAATGGAGGAGAGGGAGAGAAGGAATAAGGGAATGAAAGAGAGAAAAGGAGGGAGGAAGAGAGCGAAAGAGAGAAGGAATAAGGGAATGAGAGAGAGAAAAGGAGGGAGGAAGAGAGCGAGAGAGAGAAGGAGGGAGTAAGAGAGCAAGAGAGAGAAGGAGGGAGGGAGAGAGAGGGGGGAGATAGAGAGAGAGAGGAGAGGGAAGATAGAGAGAGAGAGGGGGGGGGGAGATAGAGGGAGAGGGAGATAGTGAGAGCGAGATAGTGAGAGCGAGATAGTGAGAGCAGGAGAGAGAGGAGAAAAACTAGAAATGAAGGAACAGGACAAGGGAAAGATAGTGAGAGAAAGGGCGGCGGGTGTTCCGCGGGGTCCCACAGGAGTGAGGGGGCGGAGGTCACGCCAGCTGGCCCGAACACAAACATTAAAAAGGAGAACCCGTGGCTGGTGTTGGTGACGGAGGTTGTCGAGCCAGCCAGCTCACGTGTCGAGCCGTCCTGGTGCCGGTTTTCCAGCCCCTGTTGTCTTCTCCGCGCGAGGTGTCAGAATTAGTTGGTTGAGGGTGGAAGGGGAGGGGAGGGGAGGGGAGGGGGCGTTTGTGTGGCTGGGGTGGGGGCTTGTTTGTTTGTTTGTTTGTTTGTGTGTGTGTGTATGTGTGTCTGTCTGTTTACAGGAGGGGTTGTTTTTTTGTTTTTGTTCCTCTTCCCTCCCTCCCTCTCATTTCCCCTCTCCCCCCCTCTCCTTTTCCTACCCCCCCCCTCTTCCCTCAACTATCCTCTTCTCGTTTACTTCTACATTTTCTCCACTTGCTCCTCCTCCTGTTTCTTCTCCTTGCCTCTTATTCTCCTCCTTTTCCCTCTATTTTTTCATCTTCATCTCTACTCCTTTTTCTCTACTTCCTCTTCCTTTCTTCCCCGACCCCCTCCTCTTCCTTCTCCTCGAGAACCATTGATGTCCACAACTTTGAACTTTTCTTTCTTTCTTCCTCTACCTTCTTCTTCTTCTTTTCCTCCTCCTCCTCCTCCTCTTTATCCTCCCCCTCCTTCTTATTCTTTTCCTTCTCCTCCTCGCCCTCCTTCTTTTTTCTTCTTCTCCTCCTCGCCCTCCTTCTTTTTTTCTTCTTCCTCCTCTCCTCTTCTCCTTCTCCACTCCTCCTTCTTCTTCTTCTCCTCGTCGTCGTCCTCCTCCTCCTCCTCCTCCTCCTCCTCCTCCTCCTCTTCTCCTTCTCCACTCCTCCTTCTTCTTCTTCTCCTCGTCGTCCTCCTCCTCCTCCTCCTCCTCCTCCTCCTCCTCCTCCTCCTCCTCCTCCTCCTCCTCCTCCTCCTCCTCCTCCTCCTCCTCTTCTTCTTCTTCTTCTTCGAACATCTGCTGGAGAGGGAGGGGGAGGGGTCGGAGGTGGCAGTGACGACGTCCGATCCGCGGTGGACGCTAGTGGGGGGGGGGGGGGGGGGGGGGCGGAGGGAAAAATGGAAAGAGTGTGTAATGGGGAAGGGGAAGGTGGGAAGAGGGGAGGGCGGTTGGAGGAGGAGGGAGTAGGGGAAAAAGTAGGATGGAAGAGGAAGATGAGGAAGGGGGAAAGAACAAGAGAGAGAAGGGTGAAGAGATGGAGAATAAGAGAGGGGAGCCCAAGAGAGAGTGAGAGAGAAAGAGGGGGGAAGGAAAGAGAGAGAGAAAGAGAGAGGGAAGGAAAGAGAGAGAGAAAGAGGGGGGAAGGAAAGAGAGAGAGAGAAAGAGGGGGGAAGGAAAGAGAGAGAGAGAAAGAGAGGAGGAGAGGAAAGAGAGAGAGAAAGAGAGGAGGAGAGGAAAGAGAGAGAGAAAGAGGAGGGAAGAGATAGAGAACAAGAGAGGGGAGCCCAGTAGAGAGTGAGAGAGAAAGAGGGGGCGAGGAAAGAGAGAGAGAAAGAGGGGGAAAGGAAAGAGAGAGAGAAAGAGGGGGAAAGGAAAGAGAGAGAGAAAGAGGGGGGAAGGAAAGAGAGAGAGAAAGAGGGGGGAAGGGAAAGATCACGTCTCTGACTGTCACGCTGGCAACGTTGAGCCATAGTGTTGTGGTCTTGTGCCTCACGTTGCGCTAAGCGGTCGCTACTCAGGGCCGTTCGCGTTGTGACCGTGTCGGTGTACGGGGCTGTGTAATGACTCGTTAAAAATAGAGGGGGAATGGGGGAGGAGGGAGAGGGAGAGGGAGAGGGAAAGGGGAGAGGGGATTAGAGAGAGGGAGAGGGAGAGGGAGGGAGAGATGGAGAGGGAAGGAGAGAGAGAGAGAGAGGGAGATGGAGAGGGGGAGGGGAGGAGAGAGGGAGATGGAGAGGGGAGGAAAAAGAGGGGGAGGGGAGGAGAGAGAGAGAGGGGGGAGAGAGGAGGAAAGAGAGGGAGAGGGAGAGGTGGAGGGAAGGGAGAGGGACAGAGAATGGTAGGAAAGCGAGAGGGGAGGAAATGAAGAGGGAGAGAGAGAGAGGAATGAATGAATAAATGGATATATGCATAAAGGAATAAAACATAGTTATCCAGGTTGGAGCGATTGGTTACAACCTGAAATAACACCGCGACGCCCTGTTCTCTGTCTCTTCATATTGCCAAATTACGGGGAAGGTTTTAGGTGACACAGTTGTCTAAAGTGTCTTTTTGATTCGAGGCGCCGCATTTTATAGAACGCATCTTTCAAAACTGACACTAGCAAAATAGAGGACAGTTCCCTTTTTTACCAATGCCAGTTTGTAGGTGGAAAATGCATTCGTATGAGGCACCTCTCGCATGCGTAAAAAGTAGGAAAAGACAAACCTAAATAAACAAAAGAGCTTCAGCTAGTCAGAAGAGGCCATCGAGCCTCGCCGTCCCTTCGCAATCCAATTTTGGAAAGCGAAGGACTGTGGGGATGCGTTTTACTTGCAGCACATCGCGTTTCTACGTGTTTCATGACGAGTCGAAACCGGCCTTCGCCGAGCGCACTTTGGACGGCTGTTGGGGCGGGTCTCGGGTTGCCCCCTACCCTTTCCCCTCCCGCTCCTCTCCCCCCCTATTCCCTCTTCTCCTTCCCTCCTCCTCCCTCACCCTACTTCCCCCACTCCCCCTTCCCCCTGTCTTCTTTCCTATCACCTTTTCTCTTCCCCCTCCCTCCCCCTTCCTTCTTGTTCATGCCCCCTCCCTTCCCTCCGCTTACCCCTACCTTTATTAAATCCAGGTTGTACTCTGGCTTGTCACAGGATATCTAAACTGTGTTATTCCTTATACGGATGTGGTGTTATATATTTATATATGTTCGTGATTTGACTCATCGATATATCCTTGGACAGTATCCTTCTGCAGGTATTGATATGCTGGATACGTCATGGCTTAGATATTTACAGTTTGCATTACGGTAGTGATTCTTAATCATTTTTACCCCCCCTCTACCACCCCCTCCCCCTTCCCTCTTGGCTCTTACTTCAAGGCCGCCACCCTCAGTTTTTCAACCATATAATTAGGAACCCCTCTTGAATTAAAAAAAAAGGTGTGTTTTTAGTATTTTTTGTAAACATTAACCAATTAATTCTGGATTAGCAATCCTAGAATACAAATATAATAGACAAATTCGTACTTTTTTTCTTTCGCACCCCCCCCCCCCCCCACCCACCTCCACCCGCCTCGAAAATCGCCCGCGCTCCCTAGTTTAATTAATTAAGAAGCTCAGCATTGCCAAGGCGTATTCAAGTGCATCGAGTGTATTACGATGTCTGTGGGAATTACGCGCCAATTGTTGACATGCGTCGGTCGTTTCCCCGCTTCTTGTTCTAGTTTTCTTTTCTGTAAACACTGGGTGCAACCTGAGTCCCTTTAGATGAGTTTTATGGCGGGAACCTTGAAGGCAGATGAGATTAGCAACTGGTGGTTTTTCGCCGCCGGAAGTCGTTAATATATATATATAGGTTGGGTAAAAACAATCTTTGAGCGAGAGAAAAACAGATGGGCGGAACTTCCAGAAGAGAAACCGGTAAATAATTGTGGTTGTGTTTATATCACTTGTTTTTGCGCTCTTATATACCACTGTTTCATATCAGTGAAGGTGGAATGGTTTAACACACACGTGCCCTCTTTTCTCTCTCTCTCTCTCTCTCTCTCTCTCTCTCTCTCTCTCTCTCTCTCTCTCTCTCTCTCTCTCTCTCTCTCTCCCTCTCCCTCTCCCTCTCCCCCACCCTCTCTCTCTCTCTCTCTCTCTCTCTCTCTCTCTCTCTCTCTCTCTCTCTCTCTCTCTCTCTCTCTCTCTCTCTTCCTCTCTCTCTTTCTCTCTCTCTCTCTCTCTCTCTCTCTCTCTCTCTCTCTCTCTCTCTCTCTCTCTCTCTCTCTCTCTCTCTCTCTCTCTCTCTCTCTCTCTCTCTCTCTCTCTCTCTCTCTCTCTCTCTTCCTCTCTCCCCCCCCCTCTCTCTCTCTCTCTCTCTCTCTCTCTCTCTCTCTCTCTCTCTCTCTCTCTCTCTCTCTCTCTCTCTCTCTCTCTCTCTCTCTCTCTCTCTCTCTCTCCCCCCCCCCTCTCTCTCTCTCTCTCTCTCTCTCTCTCTCTCTCTCTCTCTCTCTCTCTCTCTCTCTCTCTCTCTCTCTCTCTCTCTCTCTCTCTCTCACTCACTCACTCACACACACACACACACACACACACACACACACACACACACACACACACACACACACACACACACACATACTTACCTCTCTCACACAACCAACCAGACAGACAGTATCGAAAATACACAGATAAATTTGAACAACTTCGAGACGTTTCGACATTCACACCGATTAGAATGTTCAAGCATTTTTCCTTCCCCGTAAGAAGTTTAATCGTGCTGAAATCTGCGATCAAGCCATTAGCTCAGTCATATAAATAAAATAGGCATTTTAGCGGAGAGAATATAGGAAGTTATGACACTTGCGTTTCATATTATTAAGAACTCGATTGTGCATGCGTGCGGGGGTGTAATAATGGCTTCGTGGCGGTTAATGGTAGTCATAGGAAAAAAGAAAAATAAATAAACGTAAATTTCAATAGGCAGAAGACGTGATCGGGAAAGTCAGTGTGGAAATTAAGTGGTAATGATTTGAAAAGACGGTAAATAGATAGGCCTAGTAATAGAAAATAATGGAAGAGTGATGCGAGTCCCGGGCGAATGTTTACAATGAAGTGCATAGGGTAGGTTAAGGTAGGCAGTTGTGGGCGGTGAAGAAAGGAGGTACTAGTTACTAGGCACGAGGGAAGAGGGAGGGGGGGGGGGAGGAGGAGAGAGAGTGGGGGGGGGGGGGAGAGAGATAGTGAAAGTGAACGGAGCAGGCAGACAGGCATAGTGTAAGGGCACAGGGCTATGGTTACCAAGCTCACTCGGGGGAGCTCGGTAAGTGATTGGGGGAGGAGGAGATAGGGGGGTAGGGGGTAGGGGGAGGCGAGAGTAAGTAGGTGTAGGTGTGGAGTGGAGAGGAGGGGAGGGGAGGGAGGGTGGGATGGGGTTACCGTGGAGGACGTGTGAATTTGTGTTGTTTGTCCGCCAGCTGAGGCTTATTCACGGATTAGGCGTGATTAGGGCGCTCGAATCGGGAGAAGGGACTTCGATTGTTCGGTGATTAGCGGAAGGTCTCCCTCGGACAGGTGTTCCCGGCGCCCCTAACCTTTCACTCTACCTCGCCCTCCTTCCATACCCCCTCTCTCCCCCCTTCTCTCTCTCTCTCTCGCCTCCCCTCCCTTCCCCCTTCCCCATCCCCACCTCTCTCTCCTCAACCCCCACTCCCTCCCTCCTCCTCAACCCCACTCCCTCCCTCCTCCTCAACCCCACTCCCTCCCTCCTCCTCAACCCCACTCCCCCTCCTAAACGGCAATGATATGTTTCCTTGCTCAACTTCCTCTCTGATGAAAGGCTTGGTTATTTAGTGCACTCTGCGTTTCCCAGCTGTTCGCCCTCCACACGTGCGGCCGCCATCTTGGAGGACGAGGAAATGATGACCGTACTTGGGAACTGGTTTTGTTGTTATTCTTGTTCCTGTTCTTGTTCTGGACCGTTCTATTTGAGGTTTAGATTAATGACGGAGGTGTCAGCGGCTTTATGAATTCATGGAGTGATTGGGATATAATTAAGTATAATAGCGATAGTGATAGTTGAGTCAGCTGGGACGATTGTTATAATTGAAAGGAGATTCCCGCTTCTGTGGTATAGCTTTAAGCTGTGGTAGGTTAACAGCTCGATGGTAGGAATGAATGGTGACTGAAGTTTTGAAAGTGGTGTGTGGTAAAATATAGAAATGCGACGGCACTTCACTGTGTAATGATGAATTGTGACAGCGAAATGGCAGAGATATGACAGTGATTTGTGACAACAGACCGCGAGCGTCGAGTGAGAATTTTATTTTATTTATAGCGATATTGTGTGCAAGTATAACGGGCTGATCAGAAAGTATGATAGCAATAGTCCCATTGTAGTGTAAACTGAAGTGGTGCATTTACAATAGTATGACAAGAAACCATTATGGCACAGTATGACAACAGCATCCTCGACAGATAGCGTGGAAAGGCTTTAAACTTGCGGTGCGTCGATCGTGTGGTTGAATGGTCTTGAGATGTCACACTTTAGTGGGTTTTATGGCAGTACGAGTGACCACCTTCGTCACGCTGTCAGAGTGAAGCTAGAGGCTGTGTCTCGTCACGTAACTCGCTCACCAAGATCGCTTCGTTACGTGTTTCGTTCACCAGAAGGCGAGTCTCAGCCACCATCTGGTCGGGGAGGTTGGTTCTTGCTTCTTAGCCACCTTGTTCCGTCTGGCCAACCATCTAAATCCACCTGAGGTTATGTCACCTGAATCCCCGATCCACCATATACTATAGTTTCACTTGACCGTATAAACGTACCCTTGTGATTGGCGTTCAACCTTCTTCGCAGCATCTTTCAGCAACCCTTCCAAGCTTACGCAAGTCTAACACCTGGTATGAGAATATAAAAATGCAAGCCTTGTGTGCTTCCCGTGCCCCTCCCGCCGCATCATCAGTTCCCTTCCGGCGCCTTTGCTTTTATAAGGCAAGATGGCAGCGCTCCTTCCATGTCTGATCAAGACGCTTTGCAATCACAAGACATCCGGTCTCACGCACTTACCCGAGATCACAAAAATTACGGGCAGCGGAAACGCGCCTCAGTTGGTGCGGTTAGCGTGAGAAGAAAGCATGGCTGTGGGAAAAAAATGCTGACCGTGGGAAGGTGACCCTACCTTGATCCGTGCGAAGGACGTGTGCTGTCTTACTCTCTCTCAAAGGAGAGATGGGGATTAAACATCTTCATCTTGTTTGTTTGTTTTTTCTCCTTTCTCTAGGGTGGATAACTTAACCACCTCCATTCGGGAAAGAAGGAAGGGAAGAACACCAACTCACAGCATGGAACGTAAGAAAGGGAAAGGGCGAAGATAGGCCTATCTTTTCCCACGAGTCTACGTGGAGCAATAGGCAGTTTCTGATTTCCGTGGGCATAGCAGCGACAAAAACGACCGATTGTTCTCTGTGCCTAACCTTATTATCTCCGAAGTGCCACGATGGCGATAACGTATTTTTCATAGCAAGTTTACTCCGATGTATCCAACCAGTTTGAAAATATTTACCAGCGAAAACGCTTGGTTGTAAGTACGTAATGGCTTTGCTCTTATCGTCTGTGTAAACAGTCAAGGGAAACGTAGAGGTGAGCAAGAAATGCGAAAGGTGGCATTGTGAGGGAGAGAAAGCAGGAGAGAATATCTTTGTGATTGAGCCCGAGAAAGTTTACAACGGTTGCGTGAAATTTTGAATGGTAGTGACTGAGTCTGGGGAAAGGGGGCGTGCGTGTTTGAAGCGGAATTGTGGAAAAGGCCTGCGCACCCGTACACGTACACGCATACGTTCATGCATACGCACACAAGCACGTGAACGCACTCACGTTTGTATTCGAAAACACGCCAACACACACACACGAGATTCAGCCAACTTCCCCACCGAGGTATTTGTTGATGACGGATCAATTAATTTGTCCTTTGGTGTTGGCAGAAGCATTGATAGATATGGACCATTGGGAAAAATCTGGGTAACAAGTACGTCGAAAGGAATTTTCGAGTCGTGTCTCCGAGAACGGCGTCTCTGAAACTTGACTTCGGCAAAATATTTTTGATACGAACCTTAGAGGAGTCTTACCCCAGGCACTGACCCATACCGTGATTTTAATAATTCATCCCTCAGGTTATAGAAAGTGTTTGTGCGTGAGGGAGAGCGAGAGAGCCAAGTACACGAATCCCCCACGCAGAGGCAGAGAAAGAGAGACATGCGACGTGACCACGTGATTCTGTGGTGCGAGCGGTGCATGGCAGAATAGCGGTTGATGGTGCTTGCTGTTGCTAAAGTGGATGATGTTTGATTGTGATGGCGACGGAGATTGTCTGGAATGCTTCAAATGATGCTCAGTGAAATAGCGTTTATAGTGGAATTCGACTGAAATCGTATGCCCATTAACTTTTTAATTTCTCGGTAAGCCACTTAAGTCTCGCGGTAGGTGTCCCTTGCCCACGGGCCATTTTTCTGGTTCCTGCATTTCGAGTCGTGGTCTCCTCTCGTGCCAAGCTCTCGCATGTCCTTCGCCCTGGAAGTTGTTACCAGGTAGTTATGCCAACAGCCTTGTAAACTGCAATATCCGGCGCAGTTTCCTTCATCCCAAGTTTCCGCATTTTCTCGGTCTCTGTGACTTTTATCTCCCTGCAGACCCGCCCCGACAATGCAGCGCCCACCGCGATGATCACACAAACGACTCGCTTCCAAGAGCGTGAACTACCTGCCTTTCATTTCGGTCGGGCGGGTCGTGGGTGATGAGGGGGGTGAGGGTCGTTGGCATGCGGGGTGCTGCTGGATGGGGTGGGGGTGTAGGAGGAGAGAAGGTCGAGGGTGAGACCTCCTCTTCTCTTGGTCTCGTGTAATCTCGCGTTTTTATTTCCTTGTTGCTCCCTCTGTTCTTCCGCTATTGTTTTCTGTGCGTGTGTTTATGCGGATGTGTATTCTTTATGACAAATGTCGGTGTGGGTGTGGGTGTGTGTTTGTGTGAACCTATCTCCTGGGCTTCATGTGTCATTTTAACTTACTTTCCTATTTTTTATTCGCACCCTAAAACATGACAGAGTATAACACCATTCGTCGCATGGCAAAAATTCACTTAAATATTATAGAGTTGTAATATCTCGCGTGTGTGTTCGCGTGGGTTAGGCAACGGCGGGCGAGCGTCGTGGGTGAAGAGCGAGTGAAAAGGCGCACGCGAGGAGTGTCTGGCTTTGGAGGGATAAAAGGAACACATCACAGTACCTCTCTTTCTTCGTGTTTGCACCATACTTGTACCACAGCATCCAGATCCACAGCATATCTGTTTCCCCGCACATATTGGGTAGCGTCGGCGCGTTGTTTTGAAAAGAGAGAAGGGTCATATCCTGACATGTGTTCAAACAATAATCTCATCCTCTCGTCCCCCCCCCCCTCCATCCCCCTATTGCATCGCCCTCCTCTCCCTTGCCCCTTCACTCCCATTATGGTGCGGTTGCAATATGTTGCAACCCCCCTTCACCTTCCCCCTCCCCGTCCCCTTCTCTCTCCTCTCCCCCAGCTCCCCTTTCCCTCTCTCCATTCCCCATCCCCTTCCCTATCTCTCCCCTCCCAGCCCCTTCCCACTCCTCTCTCCCCTACAGCTTCCCAGCCCCATCCCCTTCTCTCACCCCCTCAATCCCCAGCACCCCCCCCCCCTCCCCCCTGAATCCAGTGAGCCTGACACACGTGGCTCCCATCGCGGGGAAAAGTGACGGGTCAGCCTCCCTCCGCCTGACCAGAGGTTCGAGAACGGGATGCGGCCGCGACTGATCAGGAGATGTCTCTGGTGCGGGACTTGAACCGTTCTCTCTCTCTCTTTCTCTTTCTCTCTCTCTCTCTCTCTCTCTCTCTCTCTCTCTCTCTCTCTCTCTCTCTCTCTCTCTCTCTCTCTTTTGAACGTTGATAGAAGCCTCTTGTTGCGGCACTGGGACGAGGCGTGTGACACATGTATAGCCGCCGCCGCTTCCTGCTGCACCAACGTCAAGCGTGTGTTCTCATTGTGTTGCAACAATTTCAGCAATAATGGAAAATTGAATCGTGCGATATTTATGGAGCCATTTAAAAAACGGGTATTGTATTCATATTGTCAGTTGAAAACCAACTGTGTTTTTTTCCAAGAATGTTTGTCGATGTTTGACAGGACTGGTAATCGGGTTGACGAACTGCCGATCAGAACCGTTGGAGTCGCTGAGCTGCTTAGCTTGTTATCCGAGCGGGCGACTGATCGCTGTCTGCAGCATGCTGACGCCACGGGAGAATCAACTGACCTGTCCTATGAAAATGACGTCATTTTTTCGTGTATATATTCATACACAATGCGCGCGCACACACGCGCGCACACACACACACACACACACACACACACACACACACACACACACACACACACACACACACACACACACACACACACATCTATATACATACACATACATACATACACAGAGATAGTGAGAGTGAGGGTGAGAGTTTGTAAATCCGTATCTAACGTGTGTAATATAGTCCATCCATTCATGAAGAAAAAAAAGCACCGTACACACGGGGACAACGCCCCTTCAAGGAAAAAGCCGGAGTGCTTTTTGTTTCCCGTTCGAAAGCGAGTGGAGCGCGTGCGGTTTTTTGAGTGAGAGGGATGGCGGAGACGCAGTTCCCGGTCGTTGGGTTGGCCTTCAGTCAGATAACCCGAGTGTCACCAGACGGTTAGAGGCAACCTTGCATTTTCTGAGGAAGGGCGAGTCTGAGGGGGGGAGGGGGATCAAGGTGACGTGTTGAAGGGGAAAAATGACAAGAAGTGCTTTTGCTATGGAGGGAGGGCATGATCCATGACTGCTAACCTTCACTATTGTGACATGGATGACGCTCTCGTGTGTAATAGTCACTTCCTGGGTGACGGAGGGTAATTTATGTTTATTTATTTACTTTACCTTCTGGTCTTTTGACATAAAACAACTATTTAGCTATTAATATGTTTAACTTTTCTTTTTTATTAATAAGTGTATTTATAAAGAAATGATAAAAAAATAGTCAGTTTATGTAATGTTTAGTCTTTGTAATCTCCTAACCTTGCCTTTCCTCAACAGATAAAGGTTGGAAGTGGGCGAACAGCATCCGAGGTGGCGAATGTGGTGTAACCACACTAGATTCCTAATGCAAGAGCTTCACCTCCAACATGAAAGACACCGAACTCTTGTTTTGCATTAAACACTTTGGGGTAAGTTGCGAAGACGGAGAGATATGTTCGTCAGTTTTTTTTTTTTTTTTTTCCTATTATAATGATCTTTTTTTTCCAGACTGGCATTCTTCATTTCAGGGCTTACCACTGAGATGACTGTAATTGTGATAAATGCATATGTTGACAATGATAATTCAAAATGAGAATTATAAATGTATATTAAGAAAAAAAAGATATATATAATGTTTTACCATTACATCATTAAATTATAATTACATGTTATTTAAGGCTTTGTTAGAGAGAGAGAAAAAAAGACATTTACATTAAGAAAATCGTATCAGTGTAGTGATTTCAACTACATTCTAAAGATGTGATTCCTTTTTCTCTATTTTTTCTTGTTTGGAATCCTTTTGTATGTATAGATGTAAAATAATCTTTTAATTTTTTTATGGAAAAATTACAAATTTATTGGTTGTATGAAATAGTATTCTCAGGTTTTATTAAAGATCTTTTAAGTAATAAAACTATTTGTTCTACTAAGACAAATTCTATGCTATTATTGTTACATTTTTTAAATGTGATATTTATTGTGTATGTAGTAGCAGCAGAATATTTATTACTTGTGAATATTATTCTGAAGCAACACAAAGTAATACATTTGTACTTTTCCAGGTGCCGTAATGTCGATGGGCTGGGGAGGCATGGTGGTGGGTCCAGGATGGTGGGGAGGAGGAGGTGGCAACAAGAGTGCAGTTCAGCTGTTGCAAGAGAGCAAGTCACGCTATGTCAAAAGTGACCAAGTGCTTGGCAACCGACAAGCACCAGCTCGACCTGATCACCTGCAAATCTCCTCCAACCCAAATATCTTCTTAAGTGCACCTTCTCATACTCTTCACGTCTCAAGACCTTCTCCTGCGCCTGAGCGACGTCATGCCCTGGCAGATCACAACATTGTAGCTAATATCCGTGGTCATGCACCTACGGGCCTCTCTCCCCCACGTCCTCAACCAGCTGCGGGTCCTGCCTCTTTAGGAGTGCAACCCCCTCCTTTGCCAGCTCGATCACCCCGAATCACACCTCGACCTAAAGTGCGGTTGCATGGCGATGCTCAGACTGGCCGTGCAGGTGGTGATTTAAGGAGATCTCTTTCTCATGGACCTGGTGATAGAGGCGATGATGTGCAGATGAAGTTGCGCCGTCTTCTCAACACTGACTCCAGAGAAAACCTAGCGGCAATACTGACTACTCCAGACAGTAAAGATGGGAAAGCCAAGATACCCCCGCCACCACCAAGAAGGAATATTAAGAGTTCTCCTTCTGGAACTTTCCGTGCTGAACCTGCAACTGTGACAACGCACAAATCTCTGCCAGATCTGGCTCGTGCTTCTTCCCCAGCAGGCGAGACAGATTCAGAATGTGGAACAAGTGGTCGTAGGAGGCCATCGTGCCCTGAAGCACTGACCTCATCAAATACTCCACCAGAGCCGCCACCTCGTCCACCAAGAATGTTTCGTGATCCTCCTCCTCCGCCACCACAGCGTTCTCCTGATAGACCTCCAGCTAGACCACCACCGCCAAAGGACCCAAAAGATTCTTCAGCAAATTTATTGCGAACTGGTGCCACTGGAGGACCCTTACTAACAGCTGATGGCAGGCGATCGTCAGATAGTGATATATCTGGATATGGTGGAACAGGTAATGGGGTTGGGACTAGTGAAGAAGGCAGGAGGCGACCAATCCTTAGATCAAGGTCTGATGTTACTCACGAGCGTGGGCGATGGGAAGAAGATGTGCGACCAATGCTAGCCCCATTAGACCTAGAGGCATTTTTCGAATCAATGGGCTTAGATTCTGTTACTCGGCAGCATCTCACATCCCCACCACCCTCTCCACACTCGTCACCAGTATACTTTGAAGAAGTGTCATCAGAAGAATCTGGTCCAACTGGAGGACGAAGAGGTAGTTCTGATTCTGATGATGGTCGAGCTGCAACAGGTCCTGGTCCTGGCCCTCCTCTGCCACTTCGTGGAACTGGTGAACCTTCTATAGTAGAGAAGAATGCACGTATTATCAAGTGGCTGTTCAACTGCCAAAAGGCACAGGGCACTTATGTCTCACGAGTTGCTTCTACCAAAAGCTAACCACAAGCCTGCCCACAGTGTTTTACTAGTCTGTAGCCATAACTTGCTGTATTGCCTGAGAAAGTGTGGAGAGACGTTCGGCAGGCGAGTTTGAATACTCCCTCTTCTCTTTCACGGGTTATGTTTGGCTGCTTTTCTGTGATAATCCGAGTGACACCTCATAGCCCAGCACAGTCTGCTATTTTAATTGTCCAATGAGAATCTACCCTATTACTAAGGTATCCCATGAGACTATGATGAATGTTGGATGTTTAAATGTTGTTATTCAAGAGAGTGTTATTGGCTCTGGTTGATAAGGCATTTCCTCAATGACTTTTCAGTTAAAAGAAAAATCAGACTTGTGGAGATTATTGATATTATTGATACAAAAGGTCATCATAATGAAGTTGTTCTCATCAGCCTTTTCATCTGGTGCTGATTACATCATAATTTATCACATTACTATGGATGGAATTACCTTCATGTGAATTGTATAATGTGATAGCAATAGACTTCAGATTTGTTTATGATATTTTTTCTAGCAGGAATATTACATAATTGACATTGGAAAGGTATTTTACTATTATTGAGATATGTGCAATAACCAAATGTGTGTCTGAAGTTTATAGAAAGGTACATGCCTTTTCTTTATATAGTGTAATACAAGTGGAAGGTGTTATAGAAGAAATGTAATTATTGTAGTGAGCACTTAATAGTACTTTAACAACATTCACTGCCTCATGCCTTCATTTATCCTATATGATATAAATATTTATTAAACCTATGGCTTTAGGGATGGGAAACACAGAAGGTTGAACATAGAAGGTGCATGGAACATCTGGGAAAGTGAAAATTATTTGATATAATTGTGCATGACTAAAGTTCATGAAATGTGTTTCCAGTGATATTGACATATTCCTGTGTCACATACTTGAAAGCTTGATATCTAAAAAATCACAATTACATGATGTGGTAAGTTCTTACAGAAATGTTGAATTTAAAATCTGGTACAAATGTTCTGTAATTTTTAACATTAATATCTCTGAAAGTAAAGTTTAAAAGTGATTTTTTCTTGGTCATTAAAACATATATCAAGATTTCAACGTACATTTTTTAGTAAAACTCCATTGCCAATAACGACTCTCTACTCTGTGTTTGTGAGCATTGCCCAAGAATTTGGTGATCATTCACTTGGTTACTCTTGAAGGGACTGTGTTGTACCTGAACATGCCTGGGACCGGTGCTTCTTGAGATGCATCTAGTCAGGGGCCCAACTACTGTAGTACTTGGCACCTTCACCCTAGAGGCGTACCAAATCTTACTAACGGGTACATATTCTAATGTGGAGAATGCAACGGGCAGAAATTGGGGGGATTACGCATAGAGTGCATCAGTTGCATGTAGTTATGATTAAAAGGTTTTAGCTGTTCAAGGAGGATAACACACAAGAACTTCCCAGAGAGGAAACCAGTATTATTGATCTTTTTGTTATGAATTCAGCATAGTTATTGCAGAAGAGAAATTACAAGTGTGAGCATGAATTTCAGCTGTAGGTCTTCCTGTGCTTTATACATGATATTAGTTTGCAATAGATGGAGCAAAGACTGGAAGTTAGGTTGTCATTTGTTAATGAGAGGGTGTGGCTTGCCCGTAAAACCTGCATTCATGCTTTTATATCTTCTTTTATTGGAAAAGAAGCTGTAATAATTGAGGTAAACATCTTTCCAACATTCTGAATAGAATTTTTTTCCAAAACCTTTGATGAAATATTTGATAATTTCTGTAATGATCTGCACTATGCTTAAATTAGATGTTGAGAAAACAATGCCACAGTTATTAGGCAGATTTATCATATAGAGATTATTTGGTTGCCAAGTCATATGAGAAATATCCATTGATTATGAAAAATAGCATTGCATGTAGGTAGAATATAGAGCAATATGTAGTCCAAAACAGTGTTGATATTAATGTTTAGGAACATTGCAGACCCTTGATTAAGTTCATAATATCTGTAAGAAATAGATGATCAGATTGACAAGTCAGATCTGTGAAGAAACAACTTATTTTCAGGATTTACTTATTTGGCATGACATTATGTGAATTGTCTATGATCTATATAGGTCATCAGGTAATAATTTCTCCTCGCCCCTCTTCATTCACACCAAAAGTCTTGAACACCAATTCATAATTGTGATTAAGAATAGAAGCCCAAATTTTGGTACAAAAATGTTTGAAACTGATATATAGAAAGCATTACTGAGCATAACTTCTTGCGTATATTTTGATGATTATTGGCCAAAACCTATACATTTTTCATGGTCCTGAGACACAAATTCAATTAGATCAGTTTATTCATAACAATATCTTTAGAAATAAGGTAGTGAATTTGATTAAAGTTGCTCTTGAAGATGTGCTAGCTTGAGAAGGAATAAGTATTCAGAAGCTCACTCTTTTCTCAATAATTTCTCAGTCCAAAGTTTCTTCAATAGAGAACAACTTCCAAAAATTTCAGTTATTGGGATCTTTAGAATGCACACTTCCACCTTGATATGGTGTCACATGCTTAATGTCTTGCATTTGATGTTACTGCAACTTTGAATCCCTTATGTACTGCTTATCATAGTTTGTGCCCTAGAGGTCATGAGCCTCATGTGGATTATATGTGGCTGTTTCTCCTTGTATCAAAAGTTTGGAAAGAAATGTAAAGCTTCTGACCAGTAAATTTAATCAAAGCATTTCTGCACATAGGTTCAGGCTCTGGGTTCTTTGCAGTGAACAGAAAAATGGTTATTTACAGTTTGTAAGTTGAACATTTAAACTCTTGAGAGTGGATGTTACGAAGGCATTTTAGTGAAGTAGGGCTATTGAAATATCATGCACTATCAGATGTTGAAAAGTGTGTCATCTGTTTTTGCACTGCATATAAACTTAGTACCCAATATTTGAGCTTAATTTAACTGAAATGACCATACAACTGAAGAGGTCAAAATTTAAACCAATTACTGTCTCTAAGGTTTTCAGGGAAGACACTGCAAACTCTTGTAACCTGTCTTACCTGCAGATTTGTTCTAGATTTATAACTTTTGTATCTAAATGGTCCTCACAACTCTGCATTGCTTATAGATGTTAAATACAAAAAAGAGAATATGTTAGAGGAATAACAAATTCATTTATGCAGTAGTAGTGGCAGATGTTTACTATGTAAGTGTAATTGATTTGAAAGCAGAATATCAAAAGTGCATATAAGAAAGGGTTAGATGAAAATAGAAAAATCAAATGTTGTAAAACATTTGTTGATTATTCTTAGCAAAAACAATCATTTCTTGATATTTAGTCCTAACTACAATAACATCTAGTCAAAGAAGAAGGAAGAATCTGCCATGATTGTGAAGGTAAATGGAAATTTAGGTTCTTACTTTATAGGCCTCAAAATAATGAAGCCGAGGTTGATACTGACCAATTATGTCTTAGGAACCGTTTCTGTTTTGTTGATTTAGAGTGCATTTGCATAAGCTTTTGAGGGAAGAATTGGAAGGGGTCATACTCTGCCAAGGGTCATATTACATGATTACTGCCAATTCTGTTAGTGCTATAGAACAGAATATTTGAGTATTATATCTGCTGGAGTTGATGATAGGAGCTTAGTATAGATCAGTGATATCCCAGCTTTAAAAGTTTTGTAGGAATGGTAACGATTCTAGGTAGCAATGCAGAGTAAAGTAATCAAGTTGGAATAAAAATCCACTCTTCATTTGCAAAATTTTATTCCTGCTACTGAAACTTTTACTCAGTAATGTGATTATATATATACACATCATTTAAAATAACTTACAAACCAAGTAAAAAAAAAGTATTACAATAGTTATAAATAACTGAATTTCAGTAAGGTGATTAATATTATATGAATATTTTGGGCTCGCACTTATCTGAGTTCACACAGAACGCACTTGTCCTCTTTACGAGATGTAGTGACACTGGTGTCAGAATTTCAGTATGATGATTAATATTTTCATGTTAAAAGTAAGCAACAGGTTTGTGTAAGTAAGACATTGTTTGTGGCTGTTTTTTATATAACTTCATCAAGTCATCACAGTATATGCAATGGAAGTTTAAAGAAACATTGTATGAGTGACCCATCAAGAGAATGTTATGAATGAAAGTTTGTACATGCAAGATTTACCTTCAGAATTTAAGTACTCTTTCTTATTGACTGTATATTTCTTAGTCATAATGAAATACAATTAAATATCTATAGAAAATTGTGTATATACGGTACAGGTGATAAGTGTTGAAGTCCAAGAACAAGGAACTGTAGGTGACTTATAGGCATTGGCTCAGGGTGCTCAAAAAATTCTGACTGAAATAGTGCATATATCAAAAGACATGTGTAGCTATTGTGTATATATATATATATATTGGATTATATTCTATATAATGCCCCATTACATAATAGTTGTAGATTATTTCCATACACTGTGGGCATATTTTTATCATGGAAATATTTGTATGATGCAGTTTATCATAACATCAAAACATTCTCTCTGGAATTAAAACAAGGGAAATGTATTCATTATTTCTTATCATTGTTATTTTAATGCATAAAAGATGAGAATTTTGCAAAAAGAAATATGAACCTGATTTAATATTTCAGACATAGTCAACATGACATTTTGGTACATACCTATCAAGATTAGAAATGTTTCTTATGATATTTTTAGTAAAATATGTGGGTAGATGAAATGTGGTTCACATTATATATTTTTGTATATATATATATATATCATTATCTGCACATTGCCCTTGATATATCTTGTATCTGATATTGAGAGAGTTGATTGTTGTAGTATATTAACACTGTAGAATAATAACCAATCAGTATTTAAGTATTTGTATTAATGTGTTTATATTGACTTTTACAGTGAATTTATATTATGTATGATGTCTTAAATAGATCTGAGAAAAATCAAAGTGTACTTTGTTTTTCAACATTCACACACCGAGGAACACTTGTAAAAATTTGATAACCATGTTTTATAGCCATCATTCTATATTGTTATCAGGCAACTTTGTTTCCTGAAACCAAGAAATTGAATAGAATTTATTATACAAATTAAAAACACCATTTATCTATATGTTGTCTAGTGTATATTAAAAAAAAAATAGTTGCAGAAAAGCCAATTCACAGATTCTTTTGAATCAGTTTTAAAGCATTTGGATATGTCAGTATTGATGTAACTCATAATAGATTTTCAATGTTCCATTTGCTCTTGCAACATGAGAATAATGTCATGGATCTCGCATTCTTCTTCAAGAATATCAATTGCTCTCGTTTATGAACAGATAGCTTTTCGGTATATACCTTGAACACCCTATGATATTTGTAGTTCACAAGTAATAACTCTAATTCCAAACCCAAAATTGCTTAGCAGGAACTTGTGAAGATTATATAAGAATATAGGTATAAATGAGTGAGAGTTATGACATCTGTAGTAAATAGTAGCCCATTCCGTCCCAGACATCAGGTAACTGTTGAAACTATTTTGTAATTTTACTCTTTACTACAATCAAATTGTCACTCTAAAAGTAGATTCCACTATGATATACATTAGTATCTTTAAATATCCCTATGATAGAAAGCCCTTCAGAAATATTTTTTTTAAAATCAAGAATAATGAATTAAGTGGCTAAGAGTGTTATGGAATCAATAAATTATATCTCTGCATATAAGCAATATAAACTAGTATTCAAGACTTTTTTTCATGAAAATAATATAAATGACATTACATTTAAGCAGATAAACAAGAGATAAAAAAAATCGAGTTGGCCACAAGTAATGAGGCATACCGGAGCTTTGTATGCAAAAATTAAGGTTAAGATTTAGAAACGAGGAAAAGATCCAAATAAATTTTTGATGTAAAAGGAACCATTCCTTATCCAGCCTGCTGATAGATTCTAGTATAATGAGATTGAGGTTGGCAATGGAAAGAAAATATATTAGGTAAAGCAAAATATATATGACTGAAAACATAAACAGAAAGTTCCAGGAAATAAATTTATCTGTCAGAAAGAAATACTGGACCTCCCACTGTCTACACCAGCGTAGTGATCAAGGGGCCAGGTATCTCATTAAAAAACGATAGTATTATGAAATATATAGAGAAACAATACATAAAAAAAACATAGTACATAAGAAAAGTAAATAAAAGGATCAGAGCAGATGAAGCAAGTTGTAAAAACTACTGGTTAGTGTGCAGTATTGTCCAATTGGGCAATATATGTCACCTAACATAGTCGCAATGAGAAAAGTCTGAAGAACACATGTCTACAGGGATGCTTAAGAGCTGAGATGTGAGATAACTTGATTATGGTGGATTTGTACGTTTGTATATATTTGAATATGTTCTTGCAATTTCCTTATATTGATCATTACTCAATCAAGTATTCTTGACTCTTATTACAATATCAGACTCTGATATTTCTACAGAAATATCAAGTTATACATTAAATGCACGTGGACTTGCTAAAATATCAGTTATAAAAACACGAAAATAACTTAGTAAGTTTATTGAAAACAATATATATGTATATGAATATGTCCTATTGCAATCAAAAGTTTCTTTCCACACGGCATTGCAACTTTATTGGACAATGGACACCGAGTTGCTACTACTTCAACCATCCCAGTGTAATGTGTTACAACGCGTTACCATGATGAGAATCAGTGCGGCTAGACACGTTACCATTACACCAGTAACAATATGAAAACCAACGTTCTACGTACTGAAAATATTTATAAGTTGTCATGACCTCAGTAAATCTATGCTTGTGATTTGCTTTTCCAGTAAACTGCAGTACGTTTGATATGGTCTAAATGAAGAGGTTATAGTATAGATTTTTTTTTCCAGTACATGTTTATATTATGGAAACATTTATATAATTAGACTTGGGGTTAGCTGGAATTTAACAATAACAATATGCCAAGCTTTTCAAACGACATGCCACCTTCCAGCTCCAATTGCTGTACCACTATTGTTACTATTTATTAATACATGCAGGCTTCATATTTTAACTTCCTTTATAGTAATAAAATATGTCACGAAATAAACACGAAAAGAATTATGTACCATCTACACTCGCTTCAACTAAGATTTCGTGAAGTGCGAAGTTTCGGTTGGTTCTTTTATATTTCGTCTATTTGTTGCAAATTTTGTTTACGCTTATCAATATTGACCGAAAGGGTACAGTGAACTGCGGGCTGGATGGATGTGCTTTAAAAAAGACCAGGTAAATTTATTGAAGAGTCAACTTAGTTAAAGCGTACAACATACGTTAGTTATGTTAACCTCAAAATAACGTCAGGTTATTTGAATTTGTATGAGACGACCATAAATTCCCGCCATCACAGGTGCTTTCTTGCGGACCCCTAGCGGCCACCTTACATAACACTTGGTGTGGTCTGGAGCCATGGACAGAATGTAGGTGAAAATATCATGTGAGGATTAGCCAATGATGACGCTTCCTTATTCATTCTTTTAGTCAAAGGCCCCTGTAATAACACCACTACGCATAAGTATTATTCTATATGTATCTTCACAGAACGAGAAACAGGAGGTAAGGGCGATTGGCTCAGAGGCTGGGATTGGAGGGATATGGGCATGGAAGGGGTCAGTTCAGTAGGGAAGTGGGTGGGGTCGAGGTAGGGGGCAGGTAGTGTAAATAGAAAAAATGAATAGTGGTTTGTTCATACAAAATAGTCTTACATATTATGTATTATCTTTTTAACAATTATTTGTGTAAGGGGCATTTCATTCCCGTAAAGTAAGTGTAAAAAAAATCAAGATTCTCTTATTCAAATTTCATTCGATGCAGTTACCAAACCCTGAAACCCTTATCCAGTAGAATTTTATTCTGAATCTTTATGATAATTGCCATTGTTATTAAAATCTTTTTTTCTAGATATCTGCTGCGAAAGAATCTCTAATTAGGATATTTTGATTAAAAGTTTACTTTATTTATAAGTCTTTACAGGTATGATAACGAAAACTAACAGCTGATCCGACAGAATGTCCGCTTAATAAATGATGATTACTAACTATATTAATAATAATCCCTGTACTACGAATACGTTTCATCCTCAGGATACGTACATAAAAACGTCCATCCCCCTAGACCTCTGATACCCCAAGCCGCTAAACTTTAGAACACTATATACAAAAATTATTTACTGCCTTGAGCCGGTGCAGCGGCTTGGAGACGTCGCAGGATAAGGGGAACTTGTAGGAACTCTAATGCGTTGCATTTCCCAAGGAAGAGGTTCTCGGACTTGTACCCAAAGAGATTTTCAGGGAGTATGTGACTTCGTTTTGATATTTGGTTGTTTTTTTCCTTTAAATACGTTGTTAAACACAGTACCGTATACTACTCATTTTATGCTTTTAAAAGTCTAGATATAAGTGGAAGTAAAAATTGCAAAGGGTACATGGTAGGTGATGAAACACATCAAGGGGCACGCAAATGACACCTAATGCTAGGAACGATTGCTCTCGTATACTCTTACGGGACAGTGTTACCGTCGCTCACTTGAAGCCTGCTCAGTTGCGACTAAGCGGACTTCAAAAACAATGAAAAAAATAGGGAGAGGAAAACAAGCGGTAAAAATATGAAAAGACAGTAAATACACCATTTGGTCAGTGTGTGAAACATGCATTTCTAACCATAATAATTCTTTACAAATATGATATTTTGAATTTGGGTCAGATGCAACACGTCAATATTTGTTTGTCATATCTGATGTTATAATTAGTGATGTTAATTTACTAGGAGACGAATTGCTGTTTTGTTTTGGTTATACTTTATAAAATATCTTTCAACATCTACAGTACATTTGATGTCGATAAAGATAACAATTTCATGGCGAAACCTGATACCTCACGTAAAACAGGTCCACCAGAATTATCTTCCGTTTTTGCCATTTCCTTATAAACAAATCTCCAAGTTTCTTCAATTCCATATGAATTGGAAATTCTACGTTGCTTATAGTTCTCTACATAATGGATACAAGTTGTCCATCTGCTGGTGTTACTCTATGGCATATAAATAAAGGTAACATGCTTGACATTCACTCGTGTTTGCTGAATTAGTCGGCAAGCTAAACTGCCTGCATCTTATGTCTCTTATTTCCCCCTTTCTCTGTTTTCCTGGGACAGGTAGAGTTCATGACTTCCTACCTGAGATATACTTGGTGCAGGGGAATTTTGTGCTGTCTTCAGGATGTTAGTCTGCAAGATCTGATCTGTTCCCTTCACCCCGATTCATGTGAGTCATGAACCGTATTTCTTGTGGAAAAATGTGTAGGCTCTTGCCGCTGGGGACATTTGCAAAAGATCAAGGAATGGAATTTCTATACATAATATCTTCATGTGTTTACACAAGTGTTGACATAGAAATATCTTCTATTTAAATATATATATAAATCGAATCAGAATATGCTCTTACGACGTTGTTTCATATTTCAAAGAAATACCTCCCTAGTATACTCCATTAACAATCGCAATACCAATATCAATAGCGCTTTATCAATGGCAGTATTGATATGTTGTTATGAGTCAATTAATGATTTTTCCTGTAATAAACATTGTAAATGCTATGTCGGCTATGGGGAGTAATAGAAAAGAAAGGGGATGACGTCACTACTAGGCTTACATTATGGCAATTCATAAATGACTTTCCTGTTTCCTGACGTTATTGTTATTATTAGTGTTGTTATTAGTGACATTGTTATTAATCCTTTCATTAGTAGTAGTATGATATTGCCATTATCATCATTAATAACATTGTGGTTACTGTAATTATTTACCTCATTAAAAAAAAAAAAAAAATTCCCCCAATCCAAAATGTGATTAAAAGTTTGCTTTGTTTATAAGCCTTTACTGGTATGGCAACGGAAACTCTTTACCAAATTTTGACTAACAGCTGATCCAATAGAATGTCCGCTTAATAAATGATGATTATTAACCAAATTAGTAATAATCCCTGTCCAAAAAATACGTTTCATCCTTTCAGCAGAGACCCGCTGTGTTCCGCTCTCTGGACTCACTATCTGGAGTGGAAGGAACTTAACCGCAATAGAACATATCAATACATACGCTCAAAAATACATATATACATATAGATATATATACAACAAATATAAGATATATGTATATAAGTAATAATATGTATATGTACTGTATTTGCCGGCGTATAAGACGCACCTGTCTATAAAACGTATCTCAGTTTGAAAAAAAAAAAACTGGATAAAAACGTTTAAGTATATGTATATATATATATATATATATATATATATATACATATTTTTTATATATACACATGTATGTATACGTGTATATTTATATATATATATATATATATATATATATATATATATATATATATATATATATATATATATATATATATATATATATATATATATATATATATATATATATATATATATATACATATATATATATATATATATATATATATATATATATATATATATATATATATATATATATATATATATATATATGTATATATATATATATACATATATATATATATATATATATATATATATATATATATATATATATATATATATACATATATATATATATATATATGCATATATATATATATATATATATATATATATATATATATATATATATATATATTAAACATTCTTTTTTTTCTGGGACAAAATACTGAGTAAACCATACAATTCCTGTAGTCCAGTGCATACTCAGGAAAAAATTGTCAAAAGACAAAAAACAAGAAATATTGATGTAAATTTAAAGGAAATCATGCAACTTAGAAATCGTGCTTATATACCAGTTTGCGTTGGAAATGATCATATTGTGAAACTAAACTTTCAATATAAACTATTTATAAACTGAACATTATAAAGAAAAAATCTAGTCCTCATGTTTTGATCCTCAAAAAAAAAAAGAATATCAAACACAAGGTAACAGTAAATCATCATAGGTTCCCTGGAAAAAAAAGAACTTACAGCACTTTTAATTTTGTTAATTCAACCTCCGCCCAAAGCAGCAGTTTTGAAAACGGATAAAATTAACCTAAACCAATATGGCTACCGTGATGATTTTGTGATGCCGCGTTTGGCAACTCAATGCAAATGGCGACTGGCATTTGAACATTGCCTTGGCATTTCTACGATTTTTGTTCTCATTCTCGGTATTGTTGTTCTGGTAAATGATAACAAAAAAATGTATTAATATCCTGCTTAGAGAAAGAAGCGAAATGGGGTCCCAGTGCAATCCATCGTTATAATAGACATAAAATCACTGAAAGATTCGAAATCTAATGTAACTCTAAGATGTGGTGAAAACAGCACCTGTTGCAATGACTTTTTTTTAATGTTGCAAGTTCAAGAAACCCACCAACAAGAAGAATTAAAAATAAAGCACATTTTTTTATAGGCACAATACGGGTCACGGATTGCTTATCGTCTGTTCTCGGCGGTTCCAGGAACAAGTATGCTACAGTGTTCAAAGCTTTATCAGTCAACAGCCATGAACACGTCTATTTTATTGTGTCTTCAATAACTCTGCTTTAAGCTTAACATAATTTTGCTTTATGTAAACTATTATATTCGTACAACTATTTGTAAGATAAACTATTTAATTGTTTTCGGTGTATAACGACTCACTAATTATTTACACTTTACGTTCGGCACTTGGCCTCGGCTTCGGCGGCTCGAGTGTAGGGGCGTAAGGTTACTTTTGCATATTTTTTCATATAGAAAATGCGTCTTATTTACCGGTAAATGCAAGGTACAACATTAAAAAATATACCCATTAAAGTTTAAATAAATGCTTTACTATAATGGAAAATTAACATTAGCAACGAAAAAAATGGTAAAAGTGAAATAAAAAAAAAGATATTCCATTAGACTATTTCTTAAAAGGACATAGCAGTCATTGTTTTACAAAGAATGTCTTTTTCC
Source organism: Penaeus japonicus (assembly GCA_017312705.2). Classification (NCBI taxonomy): domain Eukaryota; kingdom Metazoa; phylum Arthropoda; class Malacostraca; order Decapoda; family Penaeidae; genus Penaeus; species Penaeus japonicus. Next base: position 259,830 of record BOPN01001410.1, read on the forward strand.
TCCAGAAGTTTTAACCAGATAATAATATGCAATCAAATATGGGTTCTTCTTCTTCACAGTACAAAAATAATGGAGCTCCTTTGAAAATATGACCCCAAGAACTTACAGGTCACTTTGAACTTCACAAAGTGCCTCTACTATAGAACTCATTATTTCAACTACAATCTGTTCTTGTCTTTTGAGAGCTTTATCGAGGCACAAAGATCTGTACAGGAGCTCTTCAACTACAATGTTGGCAGTGCTGATAGCTTTAATTAAACCAGAGTAACTAAACAATACAGTGAGGAATGGAAATCCACTAACTAAGGAATACCAGAAGTTACAGAACGCTTCTTACCAATCATTGCATGGACACAAACAACTTATGTGATCTTAAGGCGAGTATTTCTGTAAGCATTCATTTGTATTGTCAGTCTGCCTAATGGAATGTACATACCCTAGTAATTAAGATTTGATTCTGAGAGAAGAAAGGGAATAACTCTATCGTTACTACTTTCTTGGTTTCTGTCTTGACCGAGAAACATGGCACTGTCCATGAAAATGTTTTTCTTAACGTAACTCAAAAAGATGATTTCAGAAAAGAAAATTCAGACTAAGAAGTTATGCTGTAGGTCTTGGCGTTTTTGTTTGTTTGTTCGTAAACCCTGTGGAGTAATTTGAATCTAGATCCATAGCATACAATTGATATATGTATCTTTTTAGTCAGACTGTACCAAACAGCACAGACTATAATAAAAATGGTCTATGCCATATCCTCTGTCCTCACGTTCCCTGCGTTCTATCATAGACAGCTTTGTTTGGCAATTCTCTTTTCTACCGTTCTACAATCATACAATACCAAATGAGCAGACGCTATTTACAGCATTATTGATCATTTTGATGTTTGTTTAATGGCCTGCTGGAAAAAGCTACCTATAAAGTATGCAATCCAAGTGAATAAGTCTAACATGTGCAACAAATGATAATGGAACATTAAAAAATATAAGCAACATAAGCCCAAGCTGATAAAAAAGACAACTAAATCTGTAATAGACTAGATAGTTAAGTAAGAAATAATATGATTTTCAATATTTCAGTGGCCAAATCTGTCAAATAAAGTTATGCTCTATACACTACGGATCTGAGGCACAGATACCATTGCTAATGAAGTTGAAGTGAATTTCTGATGCTGTGGAATCACCCAACAATAGAAAGAATTAAAATACGAAAAGGTAAAACTTTATAATGCACTAAAACCCTTATTCACAAATATCAGGAATAGGAATATATTGTTATCTACCATAGCCAATTCTCATGTGATTTTTCTGATGTTTAAAATCTATTTTTGTTTCATAAATTTATGCTTCAGTGAATTCTACAACGTGATTTCAAATATGGGCATTGACAGGTCTGCATTTGATATGATTTAAAATCATATCTGTAGTGTTTTGTGGGTGTTTCTATTGCATATTTCTGTTATCTGTTTCAGATTGGTATCGTATACTAATATTCTTGCCGATGGCTGTATCTTACTACTCACTTTGAAATGCTTTGAAATGTTAATTGGACTAAATGATAAGGATAAATTATCTAGACACAGAGTATGAGGTATCTGATAAAAAAATGCACTTGAACATTAGGTAAATATTTAGAAGAGACCCGGAGTGGCTTTGAAAATAGGACTTTTTCTCTTGATTATAATTATTGCCTGTATCCTATCCAGATTTACCAGCTGGTGGGGTTACAATCTGAATTCCAATACGATAGCCGTGCAGTCATACCCGCCCGCTACGACCTCTCCGCTTTGCACTCCGGAAAAAAAAGTCTGGAAACCTCAAAACACGTATATCCTGGCAAGAAAAAGCTTGAAGTAAGCCCTTATTCTACAGCAGAACGCTAGAGAAGTGTACGCGGTCCACTTAGCCAGAATACACGTGGTGACTTTTTTTTCCGGAGGTCGGTGTTAAAAAGTTGTGGAACCGCAGTCTTCTAAATATTCACCGAAAATTGTACGCATGCAGTGTCAACAAAGACCACGCGGCCTGCAGTGTCAGATTGGAAAATGCATTTAATTTCTGCTGGTCAAGTTTCAGGGAGCTACTCTAATGAGCATACTATCTTATCTTTTATTTAATGATCTGTCATTACATTCAGTACAGCAGTCTGACTTTTATTCGTCGAAAATATATGATCTAAATGTAAATGCTAACACAGTCTTAAAACACATTATATAGTAGGAAGTACGTCTATATGCTTTATCAGAAATACCCACTTACAAAATAAAACAAAATAAAATAAAACATAAGCAACACAGCCCACAAAGTCAGATATTAATTAAGACACTTTTGAAAAGCAATGTTGGGCATTATGTTTTTTACTAGTCTTTGCCAAGTACAGACAATTGATATCATTATCAAATGTTATCAAAATGAGATGCATGAAATGAATGCAGAATAAAGAGCACCACAGCAACTGCCTTTAAACAAGTAAAACCCTAAGTTACTGTAGCTAATGCAATATATATAAAATGCATGTACATGTCGAAGTCAAATAAACTTTATCCATTTTCGTACAACAAAATGGACATTTGTACCAAGCCAAAATTCATTGTAAAGGTGTTTATGTATCATTATCACATTATCCAGACAGCTTGTTCTTAATTAAGACATGACAGAAAGGAAAATAGAAGAAA
>BOPN01001410.1:295000-300897 GCA_017312705.2 Penaeus japonicus
AACATACGCATTCAGGAAAAAAGCCCACAGAGAGCATCACAAACCAAAAGCTTAATCTTTGCCGTGAACTCGGAGGCTCTTGCACGTGATGTCGAATGAGGTGGAGGGATGATGGTGCCATGTTTGTTATAGCATCGGATCGGCACGGCTATGTGTGAATTCGGCTGCGAGAATGGTTGATTTGGGTGGAGCTGAGGTTATCATATGACGTCATGTATTGCATCCGTTGACTGCCACGTTATTCAGAGAGCGAATGGAGGGCAGAGGAAGGCGGGAAATATGTAGAAGTGGGTTGCCTCGTACGTGGTGACTGACTGGAAAGAGGAAACGTCTGCTGGCGAGACACTCGATTTGTTTACACTCGCGTCATTTATACGTCCGTGCATCTGCTTTACTCTTTCCCTTGCATTAAGACGACGGAATATATTTCTTTCGGGATGCCTCTTCCCTTTTGGTCTTGCCATGAAAACAGACGCTCAACTAAAATCCAGATCCAAATGAATTATACCGTTTATGACTTTTTCAGTAGTTTAGAAATGATCTGTCCAACTCACTCAGGGGGATAGGGGTTTTGAGGGGGGAGGGGGGTTAATTGCATGATTATATTAGAAACGTCAGAATAAAGACTGAGAAAAGACCATGTGTTCGGACAGAGTGTGATGATGCCACCTCTTCCAGGAACGAAATTACGCCCTGCTCTGTCATCTTTAAAATTTTCCCATTTCAAGAGAGGTGGCGAAGTTTTTTTATTATTTCACAATGTCATGAATTCAGAGTAAATTCCCCTGACTACGCGTTACACGTGTCATGAAGAAAATGTCGGATGAATAGAGCCGCGCCAAGGACCTTTTTATTACGGCAAACATCCTTAGCTACTCTCAGTCACCATTCGGTCAATGACTTCCCTGCGTATCATTTCATTTCATTTCATTCATTATCACACCACAGGCTTTTATATCGTCGGTAAATAGATACACTGACAACCTAATCTATCACATATCAACCATGCAATTAAACCTACTCCCCCCACCCCCACCCCCACCCCCACCCCTCAAAACCCTGTACTCCCTGAGTGAATTTAACTTACCATTTTTTACCTACTTTTGTCTCCCTTGCCTATTACGTCATTTTACTAATCAACTGTGTGAGTGAGAAAATGTTGGTTTCTCCTGAACGAAGTTTTACGCGGTTTACGATATGTTACAGTGATTCTGATGGATAATTTGTTTTCTGTGTTTCTAAAGCATGGTAATATAAATGTAGACAAATTGTTTCCAGGATGTCCTATCACACACACACACACACACACACACACACACAAACCGAGCACGTGACGTGACGCTGCTGGTATTTTTCTGCATACGCTTATTCCGTAACCCACTCTGCAAAATAAGTTTGTGTCACAGATCTACAGCTTTCTGTGACGTGCTCCTTCCTCTTTCTGCCTTTGCTTCCTATCCAGACTTTGCCGTTAGTTCTCCCTCTTAAGAGAAGTAACAGATGACCGTTTCCTAATTGGGCGACGTTTAATTAAAGGGCGAGGGGCGCCGCGGGGTTGAATAATAAGCGAGACGCTGAATGATGTAATAGCGCGATGAAGTTATTGCATACATTCCTATTAGTAACTCTGTTGTTGTTCGTTCTGCATTCTCGAAACACTCGTTGCAAGCGAAACAATTTCAAAGCAAGACATAAAATAACACAAGAATCTGCATACTCGTACGATATGCGACCAGAACTCACCCATTTTCCCTGCCGTATGGACAGCTCATCTTGCACACCCCCGAGTATCTCCTCCGACGATTACTCTCGGCCTGCAGTAACTGAATACCAGATAAAAAAATAAAGAAAAGTCACACAGTCCGTCAATAGATTTGCTTGGTCAGGCAGCAATTAAATTCCGCCCAAAATGACTGTAGAGAACTGTGCCGACTTCCCTCTGCCAAGGGACTGAACGAGGAAGCTAGAACTGGAACACGAAGCACGTCGGCAGAAAAAATCTTAATCCAGACGAAGCAGGAACGCAAGACGAGCGTGCTTCTTCGCAGACGTCTTACTGTGAACTGATCTTGGGTTGCCTGCAGGACGGACAGGCGAGTAGCGCTAGCGTAGCACCTCCTCGGCCTCCTCCTCCCCCTCCTCCTCCTCCCCTTAGCCACGCCTCCCTCCCCTACTCCCCTGATCCTCTCGCATTTGCCCTCTCGACTAGACCTAGCGCGTTCGTATTGGCTGTCGTTGTGGGGGTATGGCTGGATGCCGAGCCCTCAGCTCCAGCTTGGTTTTATCACTTTTACGAGTAATGTTTATTTTTCTCTCGTACTCTGTTTATTCAATGGCAAAAACAATTTCCATGGCAGCGTTACATGATAATTACTTTGTTAAGTTCTGAGTTTACTCTGAATGTTAACGTAAAATTCACAGCGTATATGGCAATAGCCATGGTGTAATTAAACTTTGGTAATTATTATGACCCGAGAATGTCCAGACCTCGGCCTGCGTAGGTCAGGTAGGCAGGTCGGAACGTAGTTCAAACAGAACTACAAATTCATAACACTTTCTTTTGGTTTGTATGCGCATAATGTTAGTATTAAATCATTGCGACCGTACTATTATCACATATTACACCAAGTAACAGCTGGTGCTCTGGGCAAAGTAACACCTCAGGAGCCACACAACCACGTAGAGCTGGGTTGAATTTCTTTCATTTATTTAAGCAGCAGCAACTGGTAACGCTGACAAGCCCACCGAAAAGAAGAGCTAAAGAAGAAAAGGTAATTAGACAATTTGACACAGATTTATGAACTGAAATCAGCCATAACGGTAAGTACCGATCTGATGGGTATGATATGTAGTCAGGTATGTATATATATATATATATATATATATATATATATATATATATATACGTATATATATATATATATATATATATATATATATATATATATATATATATATATATATATATATATATATATATATATATATATATATATATATATATATATATATATATATATATATATATATATATATATATATATATGTATGTATGTATATATATGTATATACATACATATGTATATGTATATACACATATATACATATACATATATATATATATATATATATATATATATATATATATATATATATATATATATATATATATATATATATATATATATATATAATATATATATATATATATATATACATACATATATGTATGTATATATATATATATATATATATATATATATATATATATATATATATATATATATATATATGTATATATATATATATATATACATATATGTATATATATATATATATATATATATATATATATATATATGTATATATGTATATATATATATACATATATATATATATATATATATATATATATATGTATATACACATATATATATATATATATATATATATATATATATATATATATATATTCTATGTTTTATCAATTATATGATTACATGTGATATATTTAGTTTCTGCAAAATTTAGAATAGAGCATTTGCGCTATGTAATTTTCTATTTTGTTTTAGCATCTACTGTTTCATATTAGAAGTATAACTATATCTTAACTGATGATGGAACTCATCATACCCACATAAAGTACCGTTATATCCACCAAAATACGTTTGGTCTAAAATCCTAAAATGCATGGCATCACTCTGTCCCTGCAAAGAATACCCTGAAGAGCGCCCACCCAAGGCCTCTACTAATGTCCCTACACAGGGCCGACATGCCGACAGGGCCGTGCAGGCAGAAGGGGAAGAGGAAAGTAGACCATATTACATGCAGCGACTACACTGTTCTTCTGTACCAGGGGTGGCGGCTTTTTAATGTGGCACTCGCAGCCGTAAGCTCCTCTCTCAATTCTTCCTCCTCCCTCTCCCTCTCCTCCTCTCTCTCTCTCTCTCTCTCTCTCTCTCTCTCTCTCTCTCTCTCTCTCTCTCTCTCTCTCTCTCTCTCTCTTTCAGTTATTTCTTTCGTATTTGTTTACGGAAGTTAAAAAAAATGTTTGTTGGAGTGCAAAAACGTAATGAGCTGAGTGCGAATGGCCTTGGTATGTCGAGTGCATAAGACATAAACTTTATTGTAGATTTGTCTTTTATTAACAACGAAAGGGTCTCTGTCGTGAGTAGTCAAGGTGAGAATCTGGTTAGGATGAGTCTAGTATCATGCTCAGAGAGGAAGAAAGAGAAAAAGAGAGAGAAAAAGAGAGAGAGAGAGAAAAAGAGAGAGACAGAGAGAGAGAGAGAAAGAGAGAGCGAGCGAAAGGAAAAGCGAGAGAAAGAGCGAGCGCGAGAGAGAGAGAGAAAAAAAAAACGAGAGAAAGAGAGAGAAAGAGGAGAGTAGAAAAGGAGTGAAGAAAAGGACGGAGGCAAAAGAGGAAGAGAGAGACAAAGAAAGATGAAGAAAGATCAAGGAAGGGTCAGAGAGAAAGAGAGAGAGAGAGAGAGAGAGGTTAAGTCTTGGGTATGTTTACCAAGGGCATCCAAAGGACATCCAAAAGCTAATCGTCCTCTCCGTAGAGAAAGCAAACAGTTTGACGCCATGTCCGCAACTTAGAAACTTCTTTTTTGTCTTGGGGATTAAAAGGACATCGCTGACCCACTGACAATGACAAAAACTACAGACAGAAATGGCGCTGATAAGGAAAAGCATGTTTAGTGAAAGTGAGTGGACAGTTAGTCCAGGGGTTATTTGCTGTTGGTGTTTTTTGACGTAAATCAACATTGAGAGTTATTAAACTTTTTTTATTTTTCATTAGCGTGACGAAAGTGTAAATACAAGCTTTGTTTGCGTCTTGGCGAAATTGTCAGTGAAAATGTATACGTTTGATGTGTGTTTATGATACATGATGTATCAGGCATTATGTTATATTATACATATATAAATACAGATATACATACATACAGACATACGTATATACATACATACATGCATACATACATACATACCAACATACATACATACCTACATACATACGTACATGCATACATACATACATACATACAAATATACACATACAGATACATATAGATATGTATATATGTGTATATACATATATATGTATTTATATATATATATATATATATATATATATATATATATATATATATATATATATATATATATATGTGTGTGTGTGTGTGTGTGTGTGTGTGTGTGTGCATATATATATATATATGTGTGTGTGTGTGTGTGTGTGTGTGTGTATGTGTGTGTGTGTGTGTGTGTGTGTGTGTGTGTGTGTGTGTGTGTATAAAGATAACAAATCATTATACACCTATCAACTCTATGTCTTACGAATGTTTTACGTAATAATTCGAAAATATCGACAACATGATAAGAATATTTTTTATCATAAGTAAAGGTATTAAATCCCCAATGATTACATTATAAAGGCAACAATACGACCGTTTTTTTCCGTGAAGAAATCCCACTTTAATATTTTCTTCCTCAAAACACGGATTTTCCAGCGTTTCATTCCAGTTTTTCACTTAAGCAATATAAAGATAAATTTACGTCAGGTCAGCTGACTCACTGTCACTTCCATCAATGGAAATCAGTTGGCGAAACGTCTTGTTGAAGGAATAACCGAAAAGAGGATCTTTTTTTTTGTGGAGTTATAATCTCAAGCCGGTTTGAGGAAGGTGACGTCACGCTCGAGGGAAAAGAGCTATTCAACGAAGGCTCACAAGAGATGCTAGGCTTATACTGTGTATATAAATGTGTATGTATATATATATTTATATATATATATATATACATATATATATTTATATATATATAATATATGTGCGTATGTGTTTGTATATATGTATATATACCTATATATATACATATATATATACATATAT
>BOPN01001411.1:7500-15000 GCA_017312705.2 Penaeus japonicus
ATCATAGGTTTTAGGGTAAAGAAAGGGACGCTCAACTGCCACGGACCAACACAACCAAATCCTTTTTGGTTTTGGGAAAAATATATATATATATATATGTATATATATATATTTATATATATATATATATATATATATATATATATATATATATATATATATATATATATATATATATATATATATATATATATATATATATATATATATATATATATATATGTATATATATTTATGTATATATGTATATATATATATATATATATATATATATATATATATATATATATATATATATATGTATATATATATATATATATATGTATATATATATATATATATGTATATATATATTTATATATGTATATATATATATATATATATATATATATATATATATATATATATATATATATATATATATATATATATATATATATATATATATATATATATATATATATATATATATATATTTATATATATACATATATATATATATATATATATATATATATATATATATATATATATATATATATATATACATATATATATATATATATATATATATATATATATATATATATATATATGTATATATATATATATATATATATATATATATATATATATATATATATATATATATATATATATATATATATATACATATATATATATATATATATATATATATATATATATATATATATATATATATATATATATATTATATATATATATATATATACATATACACACACACATATATATATATATATATATATATATATATATATATATATATATATATATATATGTGTGTGTGTGTGTGTATACGCACACACACACACATATATATGTGTGTGTATGTATATACATACATATATATATATATATATATATATATATATATATATATATATATAGATATATATATATATATATATATATATATATATATATATATATATATATATATATATATGTATGTATATACATACACACACACACACACTGTGTGTGTATATGTATATACATATATATATATATATATATATATATATATATATATATATATATATATATGTATATATATATATATATATATATATATATACATATATATATATATATATATATATATATATATATATATATATATATATATATATATATATATATATATGTATAGATATATATACATATATATGTATTTATATATGAATATATATATATATATATATATATATATATATATATATATATATATATATATATATATATATATATATATATAAGTGTAAAAATATAACATAATTGGATATATCCATATCTCTCCAAGTGAGCCCTCAATTCAACGTTATACATCCTCTTAAATGAAACACCCCAAACCTTGTGCTCAACATACCATTAGATCCCTGTTCACTTTTGTCACATTTCCCCTCACTACAACCACACTTTCCCTCTCCATTTATCTCCCGTTCGCAAGCAATTCAATCCTTCATTTCCATCTCTTTTTACTTTTGTTTTCTCTTTCTCTCTACCACTAATGCTACCCAAAGTTTCTGGCTTACTAAACACAGACCCTCTTAATTGCTTTCCTCTGTCAATGACCTTTTTGTCCCTCTCCGTATGCACGTCCCTCTTCCTTCTCGGCCAATCGCTTTTCTTACTGTTTCTGGTGTTCGTGCTCTGTGTGTGGTTGTGTGTGTGTACATGTGTGTGATTGTGTATTAGGTTGTAGGTACGTGTGTGTGTGTGTGTTTATGTCTCTTCTATTGCTCTCTCGCTCTCTCTCTCTCTCGTGTGTGTATACACACACACACACACGATCTGTCTATCTATCTATCTACCCATATATCTATCTATCTTTAAACTTATAAGTATATAAATACAAATAAATAAATAAATAAATATATATATATATATATATATATATATATATATATGTATATATATATGTATATATATACATACATACATATATATATATATATATATATATATATATATATATATATATATGTATAAAAATATATATATATATATATATATATATATATATATATATATATATATATATATGTATATATATATATATATATATATATATATATATATATATATATGTATATACATATACATATATATATATATATATATATATATATATATATATATATATATATATATATATATATACATTTATATATATATATATATATATATATATATATATATATATATATATATATATATATATATATATGTTTATACATATGTGTCTATCCGTTATTTGGTCATATATATGACATCAAGAAACGGATAGTGACACAGTACCAGCATTCCTTCCTAACATGTTACACACTTCTTATCTCAGTTTGTTAGTGTTTCCTCTTTTTGGTTTCTGGCTGAAGAATAGCTTGTGTAAGAAGCATGGACTCCCAGAGTGATGCAACTGGTAGCTGGAAGTTCCACCTCGATCCCGGTATATCAAATTTCTAAAAGCTCGTAAATTTAGATATGATGAAAGTTTAGAAGTTGATTCTTGGTAGCAACTCTCATTTCAGAAAAAAAAACTTTCGAAAAAGATATCGGTGGGTGAAAGACATTCGATGAGAGAGAAGGAGGTTACATTTGATTTTTATGAAACCTCTTGCGGAGTCAGGACTCTGAGACAGCTTGGCCACCACCTAATCCCCCCCCCCCCCTTGGATTGAGAGGTCCCTGGCAGTGAGTTCATTGTTAGAGAGAAAGAGGAAGAGCGAGATAGGTAGAGAGAGAGAGAGAGAGATAGAGAGAGATAAGAGAGAGAGAGAGAGAGAGAGAGAGAGAGAGAGAAAGAGAGAGAGAGAGAGAGAGAGAGAAGTTGTATATATCAGAATGAATAATTGATTAAATAGTTTAATAATTGTAATTGACGTATTTCGATTTAATCTTCCAGAGTATCTATCCGAAGCACATCAATTGCATCTATTGCTTTGTGAACTTATTCTTTTTCACTAAATCCTCGCCTCCACAAGTTTTCAAACCGTAATTAAGTACATAAAAAACTAAATAACTACTATATAAGCACATACAAATACAAAGCAATAAATCTATAAACAATAAATAGCAAGTAAATACACGATACAGGGAAACGAGACACGTAGGAGAGGAAGCCAAAGACACGGCGCGAGATCACCGTCGAGGACAGGGGAAGGGTGATGCGTATTGTAGTGGCCTCTTGGGAGACATAATGCCACCGAATAGGATTTGGGGAAGAGAGCAGCATGCATATGTACTGTAGTATAGGGGGCGCGGTGTAGCCGGTGGGAGAGTATCAAAAGTAATAGGTTGTGGTGAACATTTTACGGAGTGTATTCTACATTTATGTGTAGGGGAGAGGGGGAGAGAGTGAGAGAGAGAGAGAGAGAGAGAGGGGGGGATATAGAGGGAAAAGAAGAGAGACACAGAGAGAAAAAGATGGAGAGGGAGAGAAAGATATATATATATATATATATATATATATATATATATGTATATATATATATATATATACGTATATATATATATATATATATATATATATATATATATATATATATATATACGTATATATATATATATATATATATATATATATATATATATATATATGTATATATATATATATATATATATATATATATATATATATACGTATATATATATATATATACATATATATATATATATATATACGTATATATATATATATATATATATATATATATATATATATATATATATATATATATATATATATATATATATATATAAACACATATACCTATATACGCTTAACAGAGCAGTGATAGCGAGATTTTACAGACAATCCCCGTGAGCACTCGGCGGAATTTATTAGATATTCAAGTCAGAAATCAGGTTATGTATGTATATGATAGATAATAAACACACTAACACAAAACCACGTCCGTCGATATGGTGAAATGAATTGGAAATAAGGTTCGAAAAAGGCCAAGGACTAAAGAAGAGATCAACACTCAACAAGCAAACGGTAATGGATGTAATTAAGCAAGTGAAATAAATGTCAAACCATGCAAAGTACAAGAAAATTTTGATGCGAGGAAATTAAGCTAGAAGGATGAGTAAATCTTACAAAATAGACTAGAGATGGTTAAAAATTGAAATGAACAAAGGTCAGAAAAAGGGAAAAACTTGTTTATTTGGAAGGAGAGAGGCCACCAACACGAACTAGTGTACTTCCAAAACGAAAACGAAAAACCGAAGAAGTATTAGCAGGGCGGCCAAAGAGAAGAACGAGAGACAGCTTGGGAAATGTTCATACAGATACAGACAGACGGCCTACTTTTAATTTTATCAGAAATATAAATGATAACTGAACGACTAATCCAGACATAATATACATCGTTGAAACCATTTTTTTCAGAAAGTGCTCATGGATTACAATATCTAGAGAAAAGGCAGGTTAATTGGCAGTGGAGGGGGATAACAATACTAAGAAGAAATTGACAATAAAACAAGTGGACGTAAAACAAGACCCCATAGCGGAGTTCATAATAGAAATAGAACCAAATGGACTGCCCTCAAAGGTCCTTACAAGTGTATAGGATATATTTCGATTCAGAGAAATGAAGTCAAATGAAATTCTTTACTGGAATTCTGGCAGCACAATCGACTAGGAATCTTTAGATCCAAATGCACAATCTGATTCATGGAATGCGGAATTACCGGAATCGTACATGAGCATTGCCTTCATCAAAGCGTAACTGAATACACTATGAAACGGGGCATTTACAGGCCATCTGCTCGACTTAATAGTCACACGAAATAGAGATGATATAAAAGATGAAGAAATCTGTCCTCCTTTAGAAAAGAAAAATAATTTGGTAATGCAATTTAGATATTGCCTTTAACAAGAAGAAAAAGAAGAAAGAAAGAAAGAAAGAAAGAAAAACTGTTGAAAAGACATTAGATATACAATGACAAGAGAGACGATTACTTAAGTTTAAGTGAGTTCTCTGAAATTCTCATTGAAGAAGATAAAGACGCGCAATACTCAAGATATAGCCATATCTGTAATGAAGAGGTTGTGCCAAAATTAAAGACTGAGCAACGAACAATTTAGGAGAACGAGAGAAAACAAACAGCTCGTATGGAAATGATTCAAATGGCATCGGTCACAAGCAACTTAAGTGAAATTTAAATTTGGGAAAAAATAATGTACTCAAGTCATGCGAGGTACCAAGAGAGATTTCGAGAATGATATTATCAATAAATGTGCCACCCAACCAAAGCTTTTCAACACTCACATGAATAGTAAAACTAAAAGCAAAGATCATGTTATTCCAATTAAAATAAGAGTACACTGTATACTAAAGAAAAATGAATGTGAATTTTTCTTAGAGATACCTGCTTTAAACTGGAAAAGAACAACTCAATGAATCGAGGATATCACACTCAGGGGAGAGGAAATAAAGGATCTACTTAAGGGATTAGACATAACGGAAGCGGAATGACCGGATGGCATTTCCATTTGCATTCTCAAAAAATGCGTTTAGCAACTCTGATTTCAATTACTCAATAAGTAAAAGGAAGCTACCAAAAGCACAGAGCACGGAGAATGTCACCCTTCTATGCAAGAGTGGTCTTAAGCAAAACCCTTTGTATATAACACAAAGGGTTTTTCTTAACACCCCTAGTATCCCTGACAAGTGGAATATGTGTATATGCAATATATATGAATATATATATATATATATATATATATATATATATATATATATATACATACACATATATATATATATATATATATATATATATATATATATATATATATATCTATATATATATATGTAAGAAAAATCAGGAAAGAATGAGTCGAACTACTTGAGAAACACAACATAATATCTAATAAACAACGCGGATTCAGGGAGGGCAGATTACGAGTATCAAATCTCCTCTGTTTTCACGACAGTGTGGCTGAGATTCTGCAACTGTGAGAAAGTGGATTTGGTTTTCAAAAAAAAGCATTTGACAAATTGTATCATAGAGTGATAAGGAAATTGGAAAACGTAGGTGGGGTTAAAGGAAACCTCCTCGAAGAGTGAAGGATTTTCTATATAAAAGAAAATGAGTACATTTAGTATAGGTAAACATTTTACAGGGAGACAAGTAGCAGATAGAATACCACAAGGTACTCTGTCTGCACTGATGCTGTTGATTACTTTTATTAATGATCTGGAGTCGAACAAAATTTCAGAATTAGTTATCTGAATTTTTTTCGAAAACGATGCGAAATTCCAGAAAAAAGTGTTATAAAAAACAGGAAAATCCTCAACAGATGCCATATAGTCAGGTACGGCGATAAAAAAGCTGACCCATACACCTGTGCAATAACCCTACAGACAACGTTGTATATGTCAGAAACATACATCAATTCGAAAGGTTATATGTCAATCTAGATATAGCAGACGGCTTTCTCTGAGCGCAGCCCTCTTTATATATATATATATATATGTGTGTGTGTGTGTGTGTGTGTGTGTGTGTGTGTGTGTGTGAGTGAGAGAGAGCGCGGGCGTGTGTGTGTGTGATATATATATATATATATATATATATATATATATATGTATATATATATATATATATATATATATATATATGTGTGTGTGTGTGTGTGTGTGTGTGTGTGTGTGTGTGTGTGTGTGTGTGTGTGTGTGTATGTGTGTGTGTATATGTATACATGCTTATAAATGTTTATATTTTTTTCCTCCCTTGCTCACTTACACAGCATTCCACGCCATTTGCTCCCATGCCCTAATCCTTTGTCTGAGTCCTGTGTCCTACATTTTCTCCCTATATTGCCAATCCTTCCCGTTTCCACTTACGAGCTTTTTACTTTTTTCCACAACTCATCTTCCCTCTCGGCCCACTCCGCTCCGTCGAGGCACTCTTCCCTGCATTTCCTCTCCCTTTCGACCCACATGACGTACACCAAACATTTTGCTGGCTGACACGCCTCTATTTCCCCACCTCCCACTCCCACTTTACACCGGGGAAGTCTGCTACCATCAGTCAGGGGGAAATTTTTAAGAGAGACTTAATTTTGCAGCTTGTTAAAGTATGACTAAGACTGCAACACGCACTAAAAGTTTCTTTTTTTCTTTTCTTTTCTTCTAACAAATTGGATGAAAAGTGAAATTGGCTTTTGCAGGGAAGTTGTATAAGAAAACAAATGAGCTAAACGTGTTTCCATTGTAAAGGGCAAACAACGAAAGAGAGAGAGGGGAGGGGGGGAGAGAGAGAGAGAGAGAGAGAGAGAGAGAGAGAGAGAGAGAGAGAGAGAGAGAGAGAGAGAGAGAGAGAGAGAGAGAGAGAGAGAGAGAGAGAGATAGAGAGAGAGAGAATGAGAAAGAGCGAGAGAGAAATAAAGAAATAGTGAGAGAGAGAGAGAAAGAAATAGAGAGAGAGACAGAAGATAAACTAGCA
>BOPN01001411.1:32500-37500 GCA_017312705.2 Penaeus japonicus
TTATTATTGTCCATGTTTATGTTCACGTTATCGTTATCATTACTGGTATTCCCATTGCATTTTTGTTGTTATAATTGTTGCCCTTGTTTTTTTTTTTTCTTGGTCCAGCTATTATAATATAATGCAGAACAGGACTCTAACAGAACTAAAACTGGATTAATATAAAAGTAAGAATAATGAAAACAATTATCTGCTATCTCTTGAAATAGGTTCACTATTATTGTAGTTGTTATGATTATGATAATTATTATTACTTTCACTATTATTACCATCATCATCATTACTTTTATTATCATTATTGTTATGATTATCATCATTATCATTACCGTGATGATCAAATCGTTATCCTAATATTCATCATTATCAGCATAATTGTTGGTAGTAGTAGACGTACTGTCATCATTCTGTTATCTTTGTTATCATCATTATAGTTAACGGATGTTCGACTTTCCATAAAAAGATACATCCTTAACATTGCTTCCATTACATTATCACTTCCATTGCTTTTCTCATCGTTTTCCTTTGTCTTCCTGCTAACATCATTTTGATCTAATACATTTTCTATCGTCAGCTGTTTCTTATCACTTTCTCTTTCTCTTCCTTCTTTTCTGTTTTCTGTATATTAATCTTAGTTTTAACATTAATTCTTCTTCTCCTCCTCATTTTTCTGCTTCTACTTCTTAATTTTTTTCCTATTTCTACATCGCCTTATTCTTTTTTCTTCTTCTTTTTTATTTATATTCTTATTTTTGTTATTATCCTTCTCCTTATCCTTACTACTTATTTTCTCCTCTTCTTCTAACTCATCATTATCTTCTTTTACTTCCTCCTCCTCCTCCTCCCCCTCCTCCTCTTTCTTCCTGTTTTTCCTTACTAACAGTATCATTATTCAGCATAATTCTCAGTTATCCTTCTCATTATTTCTTCTTCGTCGTCTTCTCATTAGTCTCCTTATTATTCTTCGTCTTCTCTTTCCTCACAGCTCTCTCTTCCCCCCTCCCTTCACCCTCTTCACTCGGCCTCCTTCCTCTCTTGGGCCTCACTCCAATTTTCTCACACAGTAAATGCTCTCGTCAAGACCACTTGCAACTTCCTAACGATTCTACTCTCTTAGGCCCTGCATTAATACATACGTCTTCTTGGTTTCTCTACTACCCACTCTCTTCGCCCCTCCCTTGTTTCCAGCGCTGAGGGTTATCAGGTAGTTTCGTAATTATCAATATCACTATGTTTATCTTGTATTTTCATTACTGCTTTCGTTGTTCTTGGTCGTTTTTTTATTCCAGATTTTCGTTTTCCTTTTCTCATCATTTCGTTCGTTTTAATGCCTGATTTCTATTTTATGAACTTATTTTCGGTTTTTATAACTTCTCATTTTAATTATGCTATATTTCCAATTTTCTTAATTTCTCGTTTCCGGTTGAACTTATTTCGTGTTCTTTAATATATTTTTTCTTCTTTTCGTCTCCTCCTTCTCCGTACTATTATCATTATCAGTAGTGATATAGGCTAAGCTTCAACAATTTGATTTAAATGAAATGAGTTTTTCTCACTTATGTTTCGCATATTGTTTCAAAGCCTTACAACTCCTGTCTTTGATTAAGCTTTTCCTTTCGCATATTTTCTTTCCTCGTCCTCTCTTCTCCTTCGTTTTGATTTTCTTCTCCTTGACTCCTCTCCACCAAAGTGCCTCCCGCAACTTCTCTCCACCAAACCAAATCTAGATCTCCTCTTCCCAACCAAGGCATCACCATCCCTCCACCCAAGCATCCCTATCTCTCCCTCCACCTAAGCATCCCTATCTCTCCCTCCTCCCAAGCATCCCTGTCTCTCCCTCCTCCCTAGCGTTTCTATCTCTCCCTCCTCCCAAGCATTCCTATCTCTCCCTCCTCCCAAGCATCCCTATCTCTCCCTCCTCCCAAGCATCCCTATCTCTCCCTCCTCCCAAGCATCCCTATCTCTCCCTCCTCCCAAGCATCCCTATCTCTCCCTCCACCCAAGCATCCCTATCTCTCCCTCCTCCCAAGCATCCCTATCTCTCCCTCCTCCCAAGCATCCCTATCTCTCCCTCCTCCCAAGCATCCCTATCTCTCCCTCCTCCCAAGCATCCCTATCTCTCCCTCCTCCCAAGCATCCCTATCTCTCCCTCCTCACAGCATCCCTATCTCTCCCTCCTCCCAAGCATCCCTATCTCTCCCTCCTCCCGAGCATCCCTATCTCTCCCTCCACCCGAGCATCCTCATCTCTCCACCAAATCAAATCCTCACATCCTACCGGTCAGACGAAACGGCCACGACGTCCATCTCCAAAACGTTATAGGATTTTTCTCATCCTTCATACAGTCATGGTCCGCTTCACCTGTATCCTAGCAATCACGTCCCCCTCAGTCCTAACATTTCCTCTAAATCACGTTCGGCCATGCTACATTTCCCACCGACCACGCTTCTCTGCCTCGCCGCTGACCATCAGTTGTTCATCTCGTCCCACCGGCACAAGGCTCGAGGCATTACCCGACCGGTAGCAATATTCCGGCCGTTTTAGAACGGACTAAAAAAAGGGGGGGATGAAATAAAGAAAAAAGGACACGTTTTTCATAGAGCTTTTTTTTTTTTATCGCTTGAGGGTTGTGTTCCTATAAACCCCTGCTGCATTCTAACCGAGGTTTTCAATAAGGGGGTTTGATGCTGTCAGTGTGACGTTGTTCCTATTCTTTTTTTTCTTTCTCTCTCGCTCTCTTTGTTTCTTCTTGGTTCTTCGACTTACGTGGGTCTCCTTTAATTCCCCTTCCACATGTTATAACAGTAAACACGCAATCAATTAGTCTATTAATATCAAGACAATAAATAGAAAATGAAGTAAAGCTATCCGTTATTTTATCCTATATACACGTAGAAACACACGCACACTTATAGTATTATATAGATAAAGGATATATATAAAGACTGAGGTAACTGATCAGAAATATATATAGTAAGAACAGCTTTGGTTGATTGGATTTTCTGCAAGAGTGAAGGATGTTACCTTCAATATGTCAAAATATGCAATAAATTAGGTAATCTATATTGTTATACGAGCATTATCAAGGGAGAAGATAGGGGCTAAGTTTCTGCCAATTGATTCGAATAAAATTACTTCCTTTCACTAATTTGGTTTCGTATATTGTAATCAACTATCATCAAAGACACACACACACACACACACACACACACACACACACACACACACACACACACACACACACACACACACACACACACACACACACACACACACACACACACACACACACACACACACACACACACACACACACGAGACTAAAGGACTCTGAATGTCCCGTTACCCGCGCCGTGAAATCGGACACCCTTCTTTAGCATCAACGTAAGCTGGTGGAATCGAACGCCGATTCTGCATACTGAGAGCATCAACGGCGGCTCAAACGCACAATGCAATAATTTGCTTCCATGATGGCGTAATCATTGCAACTCTGGTTTTCTTCTTTGCTTCCACGCATTGTATGATATAATGGACAGGCAAGGGAGCCAGGCATAGCACGGGGGTTCTGTTGTGATATGATAAACTGCTTTTGATTGATTGATTGATTTCATTTGGGTGTGGAGACAGGCGCTTGTGTTTATTCTCTGTTTATTGTGCTTTTAAACTGCCCCCTGTGTGCAAGGATATGCCCGGGGTCACCATCCACTAACAGTGCCGGAAACAAGCTAAGGGAAGCAAGATTGCAAACAAAGGACAGTACCACAGGGCCAGACAGCATGGACTTTCACGTCAATCCACGCCCTTCATCTGGTGATGGTGACCAGGTGTTGAAGGAGAAAACAGAGGCAAAAAATCGTGCTGATAATAAGGGAGATGAGGGGACCAGGCGACTAGACAGGTGGTAAAATAGGCAGGGAGATAAAGGACGAGACAGGGAGAGAGAGGCAGGGGAGGAAGCAGGAAGATGATATGGCAGGCAGAAGACAAAGCAGGGCTGAGGCGGTCTGCAATACGAGTGATGAGACAGACGAAAAGATAATGATGAAAGCATCGAACCAGGTGGCGAAGTGGAGGCAAGATAGGAGGCGAGGTTGATGGCAATGTAAGTGATACTCCGACGAAACAGCTGGCGAAAGAGGTCGCTACGTATATGTCGCGGTGAAAGTAACATGATGAGACTTGGGTGCTCATAAGTCTTTCAGGGGGATTTTTCAGGAGAGCGTCCCGTTGTAAAAGTCCGTGCCTTGTAAAGATACTTGGGCAATGGGAATATTGAGAAGATAAACTCAGGTAGTTTGTAAACGGAGCTGTGGAAGATTTGACGGTGTTACATAGCGGTGTAAACTAACACAAATGAGTAATAGGTGAGTGAGCTGAGAGAGGGATGATTTTTTTTCAATCAAGAGGAATATATGTGAAAATAAGTCATTTAACAATAAATAATGATAAATAGCGCAGCATGAATAAGTTGCAAGGCAATTAATGTAGCAACGATCATTATTCATATTATAAGGAAACCAATATATATTTGTTTATTAGACTTCGAGCAACGGCAGTAATAAGAAACAAGAGCTAATGATGGCGCTGCGTTACCCTTAAATGGGTTAAATTTTGCACAACGAGAACAACTGAGACTAACCTTTAAAGAATTGCAACCGAACATTACATGCAATAAGTGGAAAATGACTTTCGGGTGTTATGAAGCAGCGATATGACAAGTTCAATACAGGGGGTTGTATTAACATTTGTTATGCAAACATGCACTATGGAAATGTTATCCTCTGCAGGGGAATAATGGTAATGACTTCATTAATCAGGCTATACTACGAATACTGTTATCCATCCTACAGTGTGTGAGAGAGAGAAGGATTTCCTCGATATGAACGCCGTCCGGCATAAGAAATATTGTGTTAGGCGTAATATGAATAACAAATAGCGATGTAATTGGAAGTAAGGGAGACTGACACACTAGGGAGGCAGTAATTAAAAGTTAGCGTTTCCTT
>BOPN01001411.1:57500-62500 GCA_017312705.2 Penaeus japonicus
GATTCATTGCTCTCAGTGACCAAAGGAAGGAAATCGAACCTAATACGCTCTGTAAAGAAAAATGAACCTCCTGTTTATGATGAGATAACGCAATGACATTTTTTTTTATCATCGATATATTTTGGTGGAAGAAAAATAAACTAGCGTTACACATTTTTAAAACTTATTTTTTTCTTCCGGTAGAGGGTAATGATACAACTGAAAAACGCTCAATAACAAAAACACCTCCACATGTTGCAAGAAAATAAAAACCTACAAATTACTAAATTTCATGAGAGAACTGATATCCTTTTTACAAACTGAGCTGTTTCAATGTTTTTAGAAGCGTTTTGTATGCCCTTGTATATTTACAGGACCTAAATTTAATCAAGAACACACTCAGACTCTATTTCCGTCATACACACACTCATATATACACACACAAACACACACTCATTCACTCGCTCTCTCCCGTTCTCTTTCTCATTCTCTCTCTCTTTTTCTTTCTTTCTCTCTCTCTTCCTTTCTGTAACTTTGCAATATGTATTTGTATTTATATCTTGCTGTCATTGTTATTATGTTCATCGAATATCATATGCATATGTATGCACTCATCATTACAATTTGTATCTTACATGTCATTCTATTTGTTACAAATACATCCTACTATATACACATATATACATACATATACATACGCTCTGTTTATCCCTCTCTTATTGTCACGTCAGACAGGCCAGTGATGTTTTTCTCATTACAGTGTCACATGTCACACACGTGATTCACACATATGCTCAGACAAATCATTCATTGTGGCAGAGAGTCTCCTCTAGGCGAGCAGAGGAACAACACCTCGCTCGGAAGAGGAGGAGCCCTCACTCCAACGCACTACTGTTCAAGCTTAAGAAATAAACCAAGAAAGCTGTTTCGGCCATGTTCTTCACACCCTAAGCCACGCTACCATTATTCTTGCAGAGGTCATCATCAGACTTTCTACTCTCTCTTTTCCCTTTCAGTTTCTCTCTCTCTACCCCCCCTCCCCCTCTCAAAGACAGACAGCGAGGGAGAGAAACTGAGAGGGAAACCTGATAGCCTTTACACATGAATACAACGTGATATCAAGAAAACAAAGTCTACATTCATTGTTTTGTGATAAATTTTGAGAACATACATGATGCCTTTGATACAGTAACGCAAGAATGACCGACAAAAGCCTATCATACCCGTGATCATCAGCAATATTCCTCTGTCCCGCTACTCGGCTCTTTACCAACAACTCCAAACGGCCGGCTATAAATCTCCATTGCTTTGGTTTAAATGTCAGCGGAAACTGGGACTTCCAATGATATATTAGCAGGCTATGGGCAAGGCAAAGTGACAGGTCATTCACAGGGCAAGGAGTTATGGGGAGGTGAGAGACGAGCATGATTCATGGCTACCGAGGGATGTCGCTGTTGGCCAGAATCATACTGTTTGGGAAACTAAACCTCAGGTAATTGAACGTAAGTTTGTAAGCGAAGCTGTAAGCCGTAGGCAACCTGAGTTAGATGTCAATTCATTGCATGTGAATTTATACCTACGCTCACACATACATACGCACGCACAAACACACATAATAAGTATAATACACATATCCATTTATGCGCTCTCTTGTCCAACACACACACACACACACACTTATGTATAATACATATATCCAGATATTTCTACTTATATCCACACAACTGTCTAAAATATGAAAAAGCCGAAATCTATGTTTTCAGTCTTGTTTTGGATCGGACATGCTATAGATAATCCTACATATCATTGTACGTTTGATTCAGTCATGTTCGCTTGCCAACAACAGGCCGCATACACTAGAACAAATATAATATTACTGTTTTAAAAATGTAAAAAGTCTCAAACAAGTCCAAGATCCCATACTAAAATGTATACATTGTAGAATCATTGTAGAATATGGGAGGTAAAATACCGGGGTTGAATGTAAATAACGCAGGAAAACAGGGGGGGGGGGTTGTTTATGATGTATTTAGATTAACACACCTTATGTATCTGTAGTTATCATTATGTATTTCATTCTTAATGCGTTCTAAACTCACACACACTTATAAACACGAAAATAGATATACGGCCACATATAAACACACACATGACAACAATGATTATAATGACAAAATAATGATAAGAATAACAATAACAACAATAAAATGATAATAATAGTCATCCTTTGTTGGTCTTCCCTAATTTTCTAAACGTCTGACATTCTTGTGCGGTTCGGAATCAACGTTTTGATATTTATTGAAGTCGTCGTTTTTTCTTTTCTTTATTTATTTATTATTATTATTATCATTATTATTATTTTTTTGCGTGTGTGTGTTTGTGTGTGTGTGTGTGTGTGTGTGTGTGTGTGTGTGTGTGTGTGTGTGTGTGTGTGTGTGTGTGTGTAGCCTCTTGGTGTCCATTGGGTGATTCTTGTCGTCCATCGGTTATCACTTCGGGTTACATATCCTGCCTAATTCCGAGTTCCAAGTTTCAGCTCCATAGGTGATATCCTGTTGTTAGAATGCATTGGTCATACACCTGTTGATGGGCATGTCTTTGTATTAAAAAAATGCACTTGCCTTGCCGAGGACTTGCAATCCTAGCGTTATTCTGAGCTTGACTTCATATTCTTTGGCGGACTTAGCAGATGTAGTAGTCCTCTCTGTCTCTGCGGTTGTTAACTATCGTAATTTGTTGGTCCGCATCCTCGATATGCTTATTACTCACGATCTTGGCCTTTATGAGATTCATGCTCAATTCAACTTCGAAGCTATCTTGAATGAGTTCGCTGAGCATTTGCTGTAAATCCTCGGGACTATCTGGGATAATGATAAAATCTGCGAACCTGAGGTTACTAAGGTATTCGCCATCAACTTTGATCCCGTGTTCTGTCAAAGTGAGTCTACGGAAGGCTTTTTCTGAGCAAACTGTATATTTCATTTAGAGAACTAGTGTCACCCTGCCTCACTCCTCTTCTAAGACAAAATGCCTCTGAATCTTTGTGTAGCCTAATGTAGGATTTAACGTATTTGTATATTTGTCAACCCTTATTCTTGGGGAGCTCCAATCACATCGAAAACATTTTTTACAGTCAACTAAGCCCGTGGCTAGATGGGTTTTGTATTCAGCACATTTTTTCAAGTTGTAGAAAAACCTTTTCTTGAATCAGCCCGTTCTCTTGGCTGGTTTTAACTACTCTGTTTGTGATGACTTTAGTGAAATGACTGATGGGGCGGTAATTGGTGATGTTCTTAGGGTCACCTTTTACGTGAAGCAGGCTTTTTATGACTTCATTCCATTCATCCGGTATCTTGATTTGTTGTAGACACTTGTGGAATAGGTCAGCTACTATGTCGTAGATCACCTCACCAGCTGCCTCGATAAGATCTATGGTAATGTTACCTGCTCCAGGCGCCTTTCTTTTCTTCGACTGTTTAGCTGTTTGTTTGACCTCCCAGGCTTCGATCTTGGGGAAGTCTTGAAATCGTCCTCGGATTTCCTGTTCCCGGGGCTTTATTTCATCTCAGTTTGACAAGTATAGTTTTTCATAGAACTCACGGGCTCTTCCTTATTGCTTGTGTTCTTTCTTTTTTCAAATCTTCTTGTTGGAATCTTTTGATGTGTTTATCAAGCTCTGCAATCTCCATTTTTTCTCATGTAGTTGATGGTATTTTGAGATTTCTTCGTTTCTTCATGAGGTATTTTGCTGTTGCTGAGAACGCTTGATTTGCTCTGGGTGGCATTCCATTTTTTGGCTGTCTTTTAGCGGTACAATGATGGTATTGTTCATATCATTAATACTTATGGCTTTATTGTTCAGGTCTTGAAGTTCATCTAAAATTGAAAAGCGGTTTTCCAAAGCTAGCTAGATTTTTTTTTTTTTTATCAACATGGAGCAGTTCTGGTTTGGAGTGGAACAGTTTTCGTCTTTCTCTTTTTCTATTAATTTTCAGTTTGCATCTGACCCTCCGGTGGTCGCTGCTACATTCACGTTGTTGAAGGTCTCGATATTCTTAAATATTTCTTGTAGTCGATCTCGTAAAATGTTTCCGAGTAAGGACTTCTCTACGTCCATCTTTTATTTAGTTTCTTTTTGAAAACTTGTTCATGATTTAGTATCGCTGGGCTGTTGGAAAGTTGATGAGGTCATCTCCTCGTTCATTTCTGTCACCAAAGCGGAATGATCTAAGACATTCTTCGTCGCCATCTCCTACTTTTGCATTGAAATCTTCCACTATAATGTAATTAGCAGTGTTATGTTTTATGATTGTTTAGAGATCGTCGTAAAAATGTCAAATTCCTCTTCATTTTATATCTTTTAGAGATGCAAAGGGTTACTGAAGTAATTCTACCCGATGTAGCAATGACGTTTTCGATGTTGCCTTTAAGTATTTTATGAATTAAGAAGCCGACTCCCCCTTGTTTTTTATCATTGCCACTGTTATAGCGAATATGTTTATTTTTCAGTTTCTGATTTTTTCGCCTGGTCTTCGCATGTCAATAACATCCCACGTGATGGCTTCGATTTCATGCTAATGATATCGTTGCTTAGCAGAGCGTTACGATATTGTTATTACTCTTCCTTTTATGCTCATTTTGTTTTAAGTTTGGGGTGAGTTCAGTCGCCTTTGTAGCGCATCACCCCTACCCTGAGGTGGCACGGCTGCTCTTGGTTTAAATCCGACGACTCAACAGGAACGGTTGTTAGTTGTATGTTTTGGTGCATGGGGAGTTTTGGCCTATTACCGTGTCGCGCTGGCCCAGTTTGTGTTGACAGGGGGGGGGGGGGGGGTGAGATCTTGGTCTGGAATTTAACCCAACCTTCCCATCATCGTTGAACGTGCTTGGTTTAGCTTGGGTCATCCTCAGTCCTCGCAAACCTCATCACCGCGTCAAGGTGCCACATCCGGTCGACGAGGAATGCTAATAATAACGCTAAATATTTTGATGATAATAACAGTAATACTTATAGTGATGAT
>BOPN01001411.1:100000-105000 GCA_017312705.2 Penaeus japonicus
CACCATCATCATTATCATTATCCTCATTATCATCATCATCTAAGATTCTCAACAGGGAGCGAGTACATGAAGGTGAACACAAAATATAAAAGCACAAAATACCAATTAACAACAGAAAACACTCCTATGATGTACTGCAAAAAAACGTCAACAACTGGGAAAAAGCATTAAGGAAAAGTTTACTGACACAAATAAGATTATAATGCTAAAGAACCTTAGGCGTTAGAAAAAAATCAGTAAATTATACGATCCTTACATAAAAAAAAAGGATTAGTCAGTGGAAGACAAATATAAACATTGTTTGCCTCACTCTTAAATTTTACAATACTGACCAAGTGGACCATACGATTCGGTAACTAATTAGAGAATTTTTAGTAATTCTAAAACGAATATAACGCAAAGGCAGTCGAGAATATAGAGGATTTAAGCTAGGCAGCAAAACTTTAGCTGAGTTGAATGCAACTTGAGATGACAGTCAGCTGCAGACATCCACACTTGTAAACTGTTCAAAATGTGGCAGAATAAAATGATCTCAGGACAATAGATTCACTGGCGTAAGATTTTATAATTTGTGAAGCAGGTCTAATTTTTGTGTAATATATTCTGAAGATGTTTTTTAAAAGTCTACTGAGGATCTAAAGTGATACACAATAGCTTTAAATATTCAACATTTTGTACCCTATCATTCAAAATAGATAAAGATGTGGCTGGAAGAAGTTGCATGATTTGCTAATAATGATGGAGTACATGAAAACAAACAACAATATTTAGCAGTAAATACGGTTCTATTTTGAGACGATATAGAAACATAAAAGGTAGTATCATCTGCGTAAGAAATTACCAACAGGGTTAAAGTTTAAAAAAAAGTATCTACACAAATATGCTCAACGTGGATAGGCAAAATCAGTATAGAAAGATAAAAAATATTGCCACCGACTCCAAAGAGTTCGATCTTATACAGGAAGGTCTCAAGTTGACTAAATCAAATGCAACACTGAAGTTAACGAGGCTCCCGACCTATATCTAAAGTAGCTTGACAGTCATAAATAAGTGTAAGTATGAGGCGACGAATTGGATACGTCCACACATTAACAAGCATGTAAACTAAAAAAAAAAAAAAAAAAAAAAACAATTTGATGCATAATTTTAGGAAAAAAAAAAAAATAAACACTTAAAACTTCTTCCCATATAAACGCAGTCACGTCCATACAAGTTACGTAGTATTCAGAATCTTACCTCTGTAAAAATACCGTGTCTGAATAGCTATGATATAGATTATGGCAATATCTGTACCGAAAAGGGTTGTTACAACAGAGAAGTGTAAAAAAAAAATGCTCTTGCTGTGTTACCGACATTAATTTCGTGCCATTGACGGGAAAAGAATTCTGATAGAAGAAACAACAAGGTCTGGTCCAGAAAGATAATTTTAGTACAATTTTCGTGCCCCTTGTAAACTATGACTATAATTTTATGTGGATGTGGCAACCGATAGGCGAGCTTGTATGGGAAAAGTCTAGATTGAGGCCACACTGCACCACCACAATGAAGCTGGCGAACTTAAATATCCCGACATCAGAAACATTGCCCCTCTCAGACCTAATTAACATTATGCTGTACAGTTCGAGATGATGATTTTCCATAAGTTCTATACTTTATGAAACTCTACCTAGAGCAGAACCAAGCGAATGAAAGACCAGTCCTCAATCGCCATCTTGCAGAAAATACTTTTGGTATTCTTTCCAGATATGCAGACAACCTATTCGTACATCCCCGAATGATTTACAGGTGATTTCATTATACACGAAAAAGATTTTTTTTCAGAAGAACAAACAAAACACAAAAACAATATACGGACTGGTATAGCATATTCACTGCCTAAATTCTCCGAAATTCTTGTATTGCACAGCTGTTGGGTTATTGAAATCACTTGGAAAACCTTATTCACCAAGCAGAGAGACTCGAGTAGATCCCACTTTAACTTTTTTTTTTTTTTTCTTAAGGATAAGGATAAGCTAGATTGGCAGATCAGATGCTTCGCCCGGGCCGATATGCACTGTGGTGAGCCCGCCTGTATCAGCGAGTGCTGACTCGTGAGAATATGCCAACCGGTTGTTGACTCGACCTGAGCTTGGTTCTTACCCACCGTGGTGCTGTCTAACCACGGCAGTGACCGCCAGGCGACAGGAGAAACTCACGAACTTGGAGCTCTTTCATCTGGTGATTCTCATAGTTGGAATTACTCGTACACGTTCTTAAGAAAAAGATTGAAAACATGCTGACAAATACCAATAGTATAGATTATCATATATATTAGGCACTGATATGAATGCTTTGTTAACTTATTATGATTTTATTCAAGTTTTTATTTATAATTTTTGTATTGTTAATTTACTAAATGCCTCTGTGCGACCACATCTATTTAGAAAATTATATGATCACTTTGTTTGAAGTAAAACATAACTATAGTTAACACTTCATATTCCATTTCAAATATCAAAGTATTTGTTTAACGAAATGCTGATACTCTTAAAAGCTATTTGATAAAGACATTAGAAACATACTGACTTCTTGAGTAAAAAAAAAAAAAAAGAAAAAAAAATATATATACAGATAGATAGATAGATAGATAGATAGATAGATATAGATATCATGAATAAAGCACCGTCGCAATATTACATATATATGGTCATGATTTATTCGTAAGATGGAATGGATATTTCATTTTTTGTAAAGATCATCGTTTGATTTTTCTACGAATTTGATAGTGTAGAATTAGGAAAGTAGATAAAAATTTGCCCTAATTGTGTAATAACCCTATTAATGCTCCCGTAAACAAATCCATGCACACTTCGCATACACAAATTAACATTACAAATAAATTCGGTTATCCGAGAAAAAGATAACCGATCTTAAGCTTAAAATAAGAACGAAATGGAAAAGACATTCAAACAACACAGTCGAGCCACGTTGCACAGTAGTGAAAGGAAGAGAGGAGGAAGAGGAGGAGGGGAACGCATAAAGAAGAGGAAGAACAACGCGTAAAGAGGAAGGAGGTGGAGAGCAGAAGAGAAAGAGAATCAAAAAGAAAAATGTGAAGGAAATGGAGCTGGAAATAAGAAGGAGGTGGTCGGGGAGAGGGGAGGGGAAGAGAGGAAAGTGGAGGAGCATGAAGAAGAAGAGGGGGAAGTGTTGGCAGTGAGGGGCAGGAAGAGGTGGTAGGGACAAGGGAGGAAAGGATGGCAGGGACGGGGGGAGGGGGTGGCAATGAGGGGGGAGGAAACGGAGGAAGGAGTGGGGAGAGAGTGGGTGGAGGAAGAAGAGAAGATAGCAAGACGGGGAAGAGAGAAAGAAGAGCCAGATAAGAAGAAGAAGGAAGAGGTGACAGGGAGATTGAGGGGAGGAAAAACTAGTGGCGATGGCACGAACGAGGAAGGAATGGAGAAACGAGGAGGTGGTAGCAGGATATGAAGAGAAAGGTAAGGAAAGAGGGAGAAGGAGAGGAGGAAGGGGGGGGGGGGGGTTCTCGAGTCAAAACTAATCATGTTGTTCAGCAGGACGCAATGGACCGTGATATTGTAATAACAAATGTTACATATACATCCATATTTAATGTAACATAATATAATCTTTTAGACATGTAGTATCTAGGTAGGGAATATCATTCTCACAATTCACAAGATTCATACAAAGAATTGAGAATCTGATAGATAGAAAGAGAAAGATGAGAAGAAGAGAGATTATCATTACGATTTTCATTGCTGATATTAGTAATTTCATCATCATCTGCAACATAGTTATCATTATCATTGTCGTTACCATTTTCATCATGATTATCGTTGTTGTTATCATTAATGTTATTTTTGTGAATCATGTTGTTCTTGTTATTTTTATAATCATTTTCATCTGTGCCATTATTATCATTACTAATTTCATTACACATATTTTTCGTTATCATTAATATCATTGATATCATCATCATCATCTATCATCATCATATATCAGCCTTTTTTCATCTTCATCAACATTATTATCTTTAACATAATCATCATTATAATTATTATAAACATCATAATCACTTTCATTAATAATATCAATATCAATAAAACTAGCATTCTTATTCTCATAGTCATTATCGTTATTATTTTTCATAATTCGTACAGTTCTTTTTCTTTCTCGTGTTGCTATTTTATCTTTATTATTTTCATCATCATTTTCCTTTTCATAGTAGCAGTATGATAGCATTATAATTGCTAGTATAATTTTTACCAATATATGGTATATAGCAATATATATATAAGCTCTTGAACTTATTCAGTAACACAACGAAATTAAAGGGTAAGTCCGCGTAAAAGTATATCAGATTATATTTATAGCAATTACAAGTATATACTATGATGTGCAATGCATACGGTTGTTATATACAGCGGTTGTATGATCTCTCATACAAATGTATATCTCTCATACAACTGTAGAAGTGAAGTATAGAATTAACATATTGTCTATATTTTATGCAAAGTGTATGTAATATCATTATTTGCCTCTTGCTCTAGGATTTTCTAGCAGAGCACATTGGTTTTCATTCTAGCAGGCAGCTTTCGTGTCCGTTTCCAGGCAGATAGAGCACCGGTGCCATTGATATCACTAGTGATAAGCAAAATTATTATCTTTTTTAGAATTTACTGAAAACAGCTTGTGGCATAGAACGATTCCTTAGAATAGATAAAAGAGTAGAATTTTTATTGTAATTTTAAATTTCACAATGAAAGCGAATAAGATGTAAAAAATGATCATCTTGCTATTGTGACAAGTATCTTAGTTGGGTAACTTTGTAATATCAATTTTTACATTTTAATATCAAAATATCTTGGGAAACAAATATGGCAAAGGAGGTGTAAAAAAGTCAGAAACAATAGGCAGCCTCACCGGTATATTTTGTCGCAAAAATTGATAAAACAAAAGACAGCCTTTTAAAATTTGCCATAAGGATGTCGGCATCGTAG
>BOPN01001411.1:110000-112500 GCA_017312705.2 Penaeus japonicus
GTAACTTCCTGCCCTTCGCCACCCTGGGCCCCTGCCCTCCCACTCCAGGCCTCGCTTCTCACACCTGGCCTCGCTCCTCCCACTCCAGGCCTCGCTCCTCACACTCCTGGCCTCGCTCCTCACACTCCAGGCCTCGCTCCTCACACTCCAGGCCTCGCTCCTCCCACTCCAGGCCTCGCTCCTCACACTCCTGGCCTCGCTCCTCACACTCCAGGCCTCGCTCCTCACACTCCTGGCCTCGCTCCTCACACTCCAGGCCTCGCTCCTCACACTCCAGGCCTCGCTCCTCCCACTCCAGGCCTCGCTTCTCACACTCCAGGCCTCGCTCCTCACACTCCTGGCCTCGCTCCTCACACTCCAGGCCTCGCTCCTCACACTCCAGGCCTCGCTTCTCACACCTCTAGCCTTGATACTTACACCGTTGGCCTTGATACTCACACCGTTGTTGTTTCTGGTCAAATAAGTATCCGTAACTAATATGAAAAAAAATATAACTCCAAAATTGTAAACAAACATTTACTACCAATTCATTCAAACATTACGCATTCTATGTAATTTGAATGTAATTTTCTCTCATACGTCATTGCTTTACAGGGCTTCACCCACACTTGGGCTTCACACACTCATTCACTCCTGACAGTCGATACGCTCACGCAGGTTCGTATCTTCATGTTCAATTTGCAAGTTTATGACTTTACGGAACGAGTCACTAAGCTAGCATATATCAGCCATTATAACATTCCATAGAGACGAGAAATAATTTCCACCAGAATCATACCAGACTACACACTATATTGCTATACAAAGCGTCTAAATGATTTAGCAGTTCCCATGCATGGATATCCATAAAGTTCACCTTTTGATGGCATATCGAATAGACTTTTTAACCGCAACTACTTCTAGTTTAGGCACAAAAATCATTTATTAAGGAGATTATTATGCTCATACATGATGCGGAAAAGACTGATGATATCAAAATTAGAAAATGGAAACCATAGCCATGAGCTAACCTAAATCTACGTCATAAGTGAATCTGCTTTCTTATGTCACATGAATGTTTTAGCGCATATCAAGCGTAAACTAATGGGCAGTAAATAGGCTCCTCGTATTTGAAAGCATATCTATAGATCAGCGCTCTATAAGGCAAATTCATCATCAGTTTCATTTGATTCTACTAGAAATGAGAAGATGGGGACTCACAGCTGGTTAATACTCAAGTGTAACTTTTGGAATTTTTGGATTTTTCGATCAGGATTAGGCGCTCCGAAATTAATGTTTTTGATAGTACACACACACACATATTACAAAAAGTAAGTAGAATGAATATATATATATTTTTTCAAATACCGGAATGATATCGAATATGTATGAAAATATGCAAAACAGGTTCAACCACCAAGTAACTCGTGAAATTTCGCTCGTTTGAATAGTGGCTATTTGTATAAATCTTCCTTTCATCGAATCTTAGATTAAGTACAAATTCTAATATGAGTTCAATGCTTTATATATTTTTTAAATTGTATTCTAATGACAAATACCATGCAATGTTTCACATAAATTAGCTTACTTAGATCTGGACACAATAATTGGCGGTAACACTTCCAACACAAGTAGAACTCTGCTCCCCGTTTAGCAATAAGGCCCGTACCATAAAACATTGGGGAAAGGGCGGGCGATCGCCTGACGATGCTTCACCTCGCGTTAACGAAAGTAAACAAATCTGACAATGAAACTATATTCTCTTCTGGCTATCCTTCGCACGTGTTTTCGGTAGATCTGATCATCGCTAACTTTGAAGCCAAATTATTTTTATTCGCTAAGACTCAGTGATACAAATCTGAAATATCTGGTCTCCTTCCTTATTTTACAAAACACGTGTTAAGCCAGTGTTTAGAGAATGGCATTTTCAGATGAAAAAAATAGCAATAGGGTAGTGTCAAAAGAGCACAAAGCACAATACTATTAGGTATAACGAAGTTAATTTTGAAAAGTTAAAGCAAAGCGACAGTCTGTAAACCTACGTCCAGCAATACACCACCACACACAACACTCCACTAAGATAAACCATCTTCTAGCCTGCCTACCTTCTTGGCATATATTGCCATATAAATTGCTACAAAATATATGCTTTCTTGTCCAATATAGGTCGAGAAAACGTCGGGTTTTTCCGAAGCCGAAAGTGAGGAGGCCTCAGTATCGCTTCTTGCGGTTCTATTTTACTGTATATCATATGTTCATACACTATATCCCTTTATCTGACATTTACTATCGAACGTGTTAAAGCTTAGGTTAAGCTATATGCTGGTCATAATTTCAAAATAATACCACGTCGCAAATATTAACAAATATCAATATATTTCGGATGTCATATCCCGAAACGAGGACTTATTTTAAATATCACTTTCTGGTCTAGTAACTGTCAACATTAGCTTATCTGATAATAAGCTGCTATTTCGGCGGTAAGCGTCAACCTTTTCCGACTACTTCTCGTTAACCTGCC
>BOPN01001411.1:135000-137500 GCA_017312705.2 Penaeus japonicus
ACAGGAGTAAAGGTAAGTGTGTATGGCACGATAAACGATACGGTCTCTTCCAGTGGCACCTGTTCCCATTTGTTTGCATACTTAATCCCGTTCCCTTTAATGACATCAGGTGGATAATGGTCCCAGTGGATAACTATGTCTCATCAAAACGATGGTCGTGTAATTACACAACAGCGCCACAGAGAGTTCCTTGGCAGAGGGGCCGGAGGAGAGGAAGGGGATGAGGAAAAGGGGAAAAGCGGTAGGGGGAAAGACAGAGAGTTTGGTGTCCTACGATGGACAGAGTGGATTACGACAAACGTAGCGGAGGCATGGATGAGAATAACTTCACAAAAGCAAGAGATGCTGCGATGCTATATCACCGCCAGAATCACCAGATGGATGCGGATATAAAGGGCCAATTAAACATCTCGTGAAATTAGTCTTTCTCATCCATACCTTGTCTAAGGGGAATCCTACGTAAGAAAGACTAATGAGACGTAAGTGGCGTGTTGAGGAGGGAGATGTGAATTCGTAAAATGGAATGGAAGAGCATATAAGTAAGCCTGTTCACGTAGGTATACGTCTCACGTAAGAACGGGGTCTAGTGGCCTCATCTTTACCTAAACATGTATCCAATTAGTCTCGT
The DNA here is from genome assembly GCA_017312705.2 of Penaeus japonicus. Taxonomy (NCBI): domain Eukaryota; kingdom Metazoa; phylum Arthropoda; class Malacostraca; order Decapoda; family Penaeidae; genus Penaeus; species Penaeus japonicus. The sequence goes on from BOPN01001411.1 coordinate 135,629, forward strand.
AATCAGCTTAAGCATCCTTTTATTGGCATGGCACTGGATGTAGATACTAAGTTGTTGATATACTGTATAGTAGTAAAGAGCAGCACACTGTTAGAGCGAAGATTAACAAAATAATCAGGGAAATAAAAGGACGAACATGCAATAAACCGAACCAATAAGCATGAAATATAAAATATTTTTTTACGGATATATAAATACAATTTATTACGTATATATACAAACATGTTTACAAATAAACAAATTATACCGAATTACCTATAACGTAGAAAAGGATTATTGGAACAGTTAATAACATGTTTTAGTAATCTTTTCCGGAGCGCGGCGTGATGGACACGAACATCCAATTAAAATGCAAACCGTAATTACAGGATTCGCTTTGCAGGCACACCTACTGTCTGCCTCGTGTGTGTTGAAGTCTGTCTGCCTTTGCCTATCTTGTGCACGTTGTTGATCCAATAACAACGTACGATATAAAAGAAGAGGGAGGGAAATGAGTCCGGAGATGTTGAATAGAAAAAAAAAAAAACAAAAAAAAAAACTCGTGTTGAACGGTAAGAAAATGGCATTGGAAGTTACATTGCAGGCAGTTGAACGAAATTTTGTTTTATCGTCAGGGTTCACATCCAGCCAACTCATTTCATACAGAGATCTAGAGAGGATATCAATTTATCCCAGAGACAAGAACTGGGAATTTCGGCTGAATTGCATGAAGGGCCGTCTATTTCCAGGACCTTCAAATGCCCAGTCACGACTTGAATAGATCTGATATGTGGAGATGGAACCCTGTCTATAAATGATTTCCAAGACCTCATCTCAAACGGTAGAGCAACTTTGTGTATCTGTCTGGTCTCATTTTTCTTACTACCGAACAATTCTGGGGATCTGTTTACCCTATTTTTTTGCCATTTTTCCTTTCTATATTGTTGGATGATAATGGGAATGAAGTGAAAAACCTTTTTTTTAAGCCACAAACATTTCTAACAAACTGTTTGCCTTCTTTTCTAGCCCTTTTTTTCGGTCTCTGTTATCTTGCCTTTTTCCTTCTTCAAACCTCTTTCCCAGCCTTTCCTTTAAGCCCTTTTCAAACTTTTTATTGTCACCTTGCCCAGTCTGCTTCAAGCATCTTCCCCGGTCTTTTTTCAAGCCTTTTTCTCGCCTCCCCTTCCAGTGCCTTTTCAAGCCATCTCTCCCTGCCTTTTTCTCACTGTTGCTGAATGTTCACGCCGTCAATGATATATCCTTCAATCCACCTAAGATTAAAGCTGCAGGCGCACGGCCCAAGCCTCGTGTTAGTTCTTTCACTGGCTATTTCCTTGTTTCTCTTGACTATTTCAATTTATTTTGTATTCCTTCTATTTTTTTTTTCTTAATTTGTTGTTTTTCTTCAGTATCATCTTTTTCTGTCCTCTCCTTTCTTTTTTTCCAGGTGCATTTCTTTCCTATTTGTCCGTTTTTTCTTTCTTTCTTTTTTTTTCTTCCCCTACCTTTTATTTCCATTTTACTTTTTCCCTTTTCGACATCTTCACCAGGTTTTCTTTGTATCTCCTTCGGTCTGCCAATTTTCCTTCTTTGTTTACATTTTCTTCCTATTCTATTTCTCCTCCGTCATCTTCATTTCCTCCGTCTTCTTCTCTTGTTCTTCATTTTCTTCTCCTACACCAGCTTCTCATTCTTCTAAATATCGTCCCTTGTTTTCAGTGAAAATAACTTTGCTTAAGGGACGTACCTAACAACTAATAGCTTACGCACTATACTGTTGATTTTTTTTTTTTGTGAATATAATATATTCGCCTTATTAATTTCATTGACAACCTTTCTTTTTTTTACATCTGAGTCATTCCTTTAAACATTATTCATTTGTCATTTGTTATT
>BOPN01001411.1:163783-168783 GCA_017312705.2 Penaeus japonicus
TTTACATACGTGATTGCACACTCGAACTTTTATCATGGCTGTAGATTAGGGGCACTGACGTCTATTGGACCTAAAGCTTCACCGTTCCCTTATACCTGTTATACTGTTCGATCTGGAACAGGCTGTGTACGGAATGGTAATTGGCTTATTGAGGGAAACCGAGGGACCAGGAAGTCAGGAAACGGAGTAAAGTTTCTTCTTTTAAGTTACCTGTGTTCTTTGCATGTATGTGTGTATGTGTATGTGTGTGCGTGTTTATGTGAGTGTGTGTGTGTGTGTGTGTGTGTGTGTGTGGTGTGTGTGTGTGTGTGTGTGTGTGTGAGTGTGTGTGTGTGTGTGTGTGTATATGTGTGTCTGTGTGTGTCTGTGTGTGTATGTGTATGTGTGTATGTATGTGTGTGTGTGTGTGTGCATGCTTGGGTTCTTATATTAATAAAACACGGCCAGAGTAAGAACGTAAATGTAGTCATAACGTTTCTGTAGACTTCCTCTTCAGACAAATAAAATCAAAAAGGAAAGACAGAGTAAAAGCAGACTAGAAGATATAACGGTGAAACTTTAGGCACAAAATTAAAATCAGGTCATATAAGGAGGGTCAAGATCGAATCATCTTGGGAAATCTTTATAAACTGAATATGATGAACGATCATTTAAGACCATCACTTAAGATAGAATTGGGTGTTTTCCTAATCAAAAGAGATTCTAACATTTTTATATCATAAGAATTAGAGGATTTATGAATTGATGTAGCATTATAATAACGCAACTGATGACCTGATTCCCTAACGTAGATTCCCTAACATAGATTCCCAAATGCAGATTCCATTATGCAGATTCCCCAATATAGATTCCCGAACATAGATTCCTTAACGTAGATTCCCTAGCGTTGATTCCCTAACGGAGATTCCCTAACGTAGATTCCCTAAAATAGATTCCCTAGCTTTGATTCCCTAACATAGATTCCTTAAAATAGATTCCCTAACATAGATTACCCAAGGTATATTCCATACAATAGATTCCCTAACGTAGATTCCCTAACGTTAATACCCTATCGTTGATTCCCTAATGTAGATTCCCTAACATAGATTCCCTAGCGTTGATTCCCTAACGGAGATTCCCTAACATAGATTCCCTTGCGTTGATTCCCTAACATAGATTCCCTAGCGTTGGTTCGCTAACATAGATTCCCTAGCTTTAATTCCCTAACATCGATTCCCTACAGTAGATTCCGTAACATAGATTCCCCAATGTATATTCCATACAATAGATTCCCTAACGCAGATTCTGTAGCGTAGATTCCCTAACATAGATTCCCTAACGTAGATTCCCTAACATAGATTCCCTAGCGTTAATTCCCTAACATAGATTCCCGAAAATAGATTCCCTAGCATTGATTCTCTAATGTAGATTCCCTAACGTAGATTCCCGAACATAGATTCCCTAGCGTTGAGTCTCTAATGTAGATTCCCTAACGTAGATTCCCGAACATAGATTCCCTAGCGTTGAGTCTCTAATGTAGATTCCCTAACGTAGATTCCCGAACATAGATTCCCTAGCGTTGATTCCCTAATGTAGATTCCCTAAAATAGATTCCCTAGCATTGATTCTCTATTGTAGATTCCCTAACGTAGATTCCCGAACATAGATTCCCTAGCGTTGATTCCCTAACGTAGATTCCCGAACATAGATTCCCTAGCATTAAATTTCTAATGTAGATTCCGTAGCGTTAATTCCCTAACATAGATTCCCTAACGCAGATTCCGTAGCGTTGATTCCCTAACATAGATTCCCCATTGTAGATTCCCTAACATAGATTCCCCATTGTAGATTCCCGAACATAGATTCCCTAGCGTTGATTCCCTAACGTAGATTCCCTAACATAGATTCCCTAACGTAGATTCCCTAGTGTAGATTCCCTAGCGTTAATTCCCTAACATAGATTCCCGAAAATAGTGTCTCTAATGTAGATTCCCTAACATAGATTCCCTTACATAGATTCCCCATTGTAGATTCCCTTACATAGATTACCTAACACAGATTCTGTAGCGTTGATTCCCTTAACATAGATTCCCTAACGTAGATTCCCTAACTTAGATTCCCTAACATAGATTCCCTAGCTTTTATTCCCTAAAGTAGATTCCCTAATGTTGATTCCCCATTGTAGATTCCCTAACATAGATTCCCTAACGCAGATTCCGTAGCGTTGATTCCCTAACATAGAATCCCTAGCGTTGATTCCCTAGCTTTAATTCCCCATTGTAGATTCCCTAACATAGATTCCCTAGCGTTGATTCCCTAACGTAGATTCCCTAACGTAGATTGATTCCCTAACATAGATTCCCTAGTGTTGATTCCCTAACGTAGATTCCCTAGCATTGATTCCCTAACATAGATTCCCTAACGTAGATTCCCTAATGTAGATTCCCTAACGTAGATTCCCTAACATAGATTCCCCAATGTAGATTCCCTAACGTTGATTCCCTACCGTTGATTCCCTAACGTAGATTCCCTAACATAGATTCCCTAGTGTTGATTCCCTAACGTAGATTCCCTAGCATAGATTCCCTAGCTTTAATTCTCTTTTGTAGATTCCCTAACATAAATTCCCTAGCGTTGATTCCCTAACGTAGATTTCCTAACATAGAATCCTTAATGTAGATTCCCTAACATAGAATCCCTAACATAGATTCCCCAACGTAGAATCCCTAACATAGATTCCCTAATGTAGATTCCCTAGCGTTGACTCCCCAACGTAGAATCCCTAACATAGATTCCCTAATGTAGATTCCCTAACGTAGATTCCCTAACATAGATTCTCTAATGTAGATTCTCTAATGTTGATTCTCTAATGTAGATTCCCTAACAAAAATCCCCTAGTGCAGATTCCCAAAAATAGATTCCCTAACATTGATTCCCATGTAGATTCCCTAGATTTGATTCCCTAACGTAGATTCTCTAATGTTGATTCCCTAACATAGATTCCCTAATGTAGAATCCCTAATATAGATTCCTTACCATGGATTCCCTAATATAGATTCCCAAACATAGATTCCCTAACATATATTCCCTATCGTTAATTCCCAAATGTAGATTCCATTACATATATATGTGTATATATATATATGTAGGTATATATATGTATATATATATATCTGGCAACAAGTAGGAGAGCTGTCGATGTTAGGTTTCAGTGATGCTAAGCGTAAAATGAAGGAAAAAATGATAATTATACCATCTATTATAGTAATTTGCAAGTATGCCATACAGAGTAAAAGCATCTGAGGATGTCTGAATATCTCCCTGTTATAAAATCATACCATCCAAACAAACCAATAGAAAATGAGTCAAAAATCGCATGCATGTTCCTCATAGATGCCACGCCATTGTCAACTACTTTTCAACATCTGGCCTGAGTAAAATCCATTCCCAATTATACTATACAATTACATATGTCATGTTTCAGTGTTCATAAATCTAGTCATTCAACCATCTTGCTGTGGAGTATCAGCCAGGAAAAATGATTCCTAATAGATGCCCAATTCCAAGGATGGCAACCCTAAAGGCCACGTCCTGCACACACGGACACTGTTTATATATGAGTGCTGTGTACACACATGCTGTCGGAAGTACAAGCCACGAGTTACATAAGCATATCTGCATACGGTGCAGGTATGCGGTTATGGTGTGTATAATTGCATAATTGTATATTCATATGTGTCTATGCTGTTCATGCATGGGTGCAATTTATATATAGACACGTGCATAATTGTGGGCACAGGAATGCACATGAACATGAAAGCATGCATTTTGTGTAGGCTCTGCGAGTGTATATAAAACAAATGCCTATTCTCACTGGAAAAGACCGAGAGGTAGTGAGCTAGATCGGGGGATGCTGAGATCTCTAAATAATATGCGAGACTAGCTCAAAGGTGGTATTGTAAATTAATGTCTCCTGACTAAATTACTCCCCTCACCAAGTTACAATTAAGGCCGGCAGGTGGGGTATCTGGCCCCACCCCTCTGAAATATGATTTCCCAGTCAAGACAATGACCCTCATACCCTGGGAGCTCCAGAGCGATCAGGATCGCTCTGGAGCTCAGGGTGCTAAAAGTATCCAGTTAGAACCATTCCTCCTCACGATGATGAATCTTTGCATACACAATGTAAGGAGTCTGAGAACAGAATATGATCTTTTGACACTGCTTGAGGAATTTTCATTTATTAAATGAGATATTGTATGACTTTCTGAAGTTAGAACACTAGGCGAAGGTAAGAAATTATTAATGATGGACACTTACTATATTGGAGAGGTAAACCCCTGGATACATAGAATTCGCTGAAGCTTGATCCCTTAAATTTATGAATACATTCTTCAAAAAGACACCCGGGAGGAAATGGACATGGAAATCGCCATCCGACATTAAGAACGAAATTGACTTCATAATCACCAATAGGCACAACATTTTACAAGACATAAGCATTATCAATAGTAAATAGGTAAAGACCATAGACTGGTCAGAAGTCGAGTTTAATTACAGCTAAGAAGCGAACGAAATAAGCCCATACAGAAGCCTCTCATTAATCAAATTAACATTAAGAAAAGGGCGATGGAATTCAGTCTAAACATCCAGAACAGATACTCAGCTCTCGAAGTTCTTGACATAGACTAAATGAACAACCAATTCAGTAAGATATTAAAATAAGCTGCACTTGAAATAGGCGGTAAAGACGAAAAAGAAAAGTTCAGTAAGCTTTCAGTAGAGCCAAAAAAGCTTGTGAAACAGTGCAGGGACATGAAAATAATGTCAATCAGAGACAAAATACAAACAGCAGAGCTGACGAAAGCGATAAACAAGGAGAAAGATGTGCGCAAATTTAACATACGGAAAAATAAATGAAGCTCTGATTTCCGGCACCAGCCTTAAGGCAACACAGAGGAGGCTCAGAACAGGGAATAACCAAATGTATGCAGTAAAGAAGCCCAATGGAGAGGTGACAT
>BOPN01001411.1:271476-276476 GCA_017312705.2 Penaeus japonicus
TTTTTGTGAAGGAGGTTTATTGGCAATGGCAGATCCGCGGTGATGAGGGGGCGGGATTACAGGTTCGGCTGCGGGATTAAGAGGCAGTCAGATCTTCCTCTAAATCCTCATTGACAATGATAGTGATGATAATAGTAAAAATGATTATGATAAGGATGATAACAATGATAATGATGGTGATAATGATAATGGTAATAAAGGTGTTAGTAATAATAACAATGGAAAAGTAATGAAAATAATGATAATGGTATTCATGATGTTAAAACAATAATAATGTTAATAGCAATACATATAATGATTATCAAAATCACAATAAGATTTTTTTTTTTCAAGAAATAGGTACGCACAGACCATTGCTGGTGCCGCGCGCTCATATCACAAGAGAAGACAAATGTAAACTTTTTTATGGAAATCATAAATTAACTTTGTGATGTCTTTCTCCTGATCTCTCTCTCTCTCTCTCTCTCTCTCTCTCTCTCTCTCTCTCTCTCTCTCTCTCTCTCTCTATATATATATATATATATATATATATATATATATATATATATATATATATATATATAATATATATATATATATATATATATTTATATACATATATACATATATATACACATATATTCATACACACACACACACACACACACACACACACACACACACACATATATATATATATATATATATATATATATATATATATATATATATATATATATATATATGTGTGTGTGTGTGTGTGTGTGGTGTGTATTGTATGTATGTATATATGTTCAAATATTTATATATATATATATATATATATATATATATATATATATATATATATATATATATATATATATATATATAACCTTTTAGCTGAAATGTCTCACAGGTATGTAATTGTTCATGCATACATAAACACATGAAAATCTACACGAAATAAAAATAAATATACACTGTAAACGTTTGAATGACCATTTTATATCACGGATGTATGTTCTATCCGATTGCGCGTCCAAATATCACATTGCTAGAATTTAAACATTGTCATTATTATTGTCAGTATTATTTTTATCGTTATCCTTGTCAGCATGATTGTTATCGGTATGATAATAATGATATTTAAAAGGTATCATTTCTCTTCTTATTCTCATTATCATTATAATCACCTCTTGTTCTGATAATTTTCTCATTATTATTTTGCATTGTCATCATTATTATCATTCTTTTTCTTCTTTGTATTCCTACCCTTCTTATTATTTTCATCATTATAATAACCATTTTTATCATTATTGTAATTATCATTTATTATTGTTATTCTTTTTATCAGTATTATCATTATCATTGTAATTATGATTCAGCTTATCATTAATATTATTACTTTTGATACCATTTCTGTTGTTAGCATCATTAATAACATCATTATCATCACTCGTTATTTTCATCATTATTGTTATTGATATGATTATCATCATCACTATTATTGTTGCTGTTACTATTATTATCATTGAAATTGCTGTTGCATTTGCTATAGGTTTTGTTTTCAATAATATTACTATTGTTAATATTATTGTCATTTTTGTTATTGTACGGGGGTTGATTTGAATGTAATGATCGTAAATTACAATCCCACCACTGCCACCATGTCTGCAGTTCAGATTTGAATATAATGATTGTTAATCATGCTGACACTGCGTGCATGGGAAATAATATGATTGTCTATTCATTTATTGAACTGGTGATCTTTAGTAACACTGCCACCACACAGAGGTTCAGGTTTTAAAGGCACTCATCAGAAAAAAATTATACAATCATTTCTAAGAAAAAAATTATACTGGTAGTGTGATTTTGCGGTCTTAATGACACGTAAGTCTGGCTGGGCTCTCCCTAGGATTTCGTATCCATGAGTAGGTCATGATGAAACCATAATTCCCTGTGAGCGTCTATTTGATCTATTTAAACAAGGAAAATAATAAATACAGAGATGGAGCTTGAAACTGATTCTCTCCCTTACTAATTAAATTTGTTAATCTACAGTCAATAGGAATTATATATTATTTTGATAAGCAGAACATTTTGATTTTATTTTTTCAAATGATTTACATTCTGTAAATTACCAACCCTGAGTGCCTACCATTATTAATCTCCCTTTCCTTTACTGTAAATCCTTTGCCAAATTAACGTTAGTGTTTAATTTAGTTTAATCATCTTATTTCCTCCTCCTTATTTTTAAAATTAAATCTGGCATCATTGGTCATACTAACTCGATTGTCTATAGACGAGACGGGGTATGTAACACAAACAAAATCAACTATCTCTCTTTTCTTCCTCTTTCTTATTAATAGTCATTGTTTCTCTTCTATACTGTATCTGCCCGGATGTTTCTCTTTTGCACTTTTAGGCTGTCACCTATGGCGACCCACGGTTTTAAATGTTTCCAGTAAAACACGCACAGAATAAGAAAAAAAGAAAGTAGAGGCAAAGCATTAGGTGAATATGACACAGTGTAGCAGCGAATTAGTGGAGTAAATCTTTCACTGGTTATGATGCTCTTTCTCTTCTCAACAGCCAGGCTACTCAGTATAACCATTACTACGTGCCTGCAAAGGTCAGCAGCACTGTGATCCCGGTTTTTCTTTCTTTAATTTATCCAACCAGTGTAATGTAATTATTAGAAATAATTTCATATTTGTACCCTGATTTACTAAAAAAAAAAAGAATATATATATATATAAATGCTAAATTTGGGTACATTTAAGTCCCAGTATTATTTTGAATATTGTATGAGCGACTCAGTAAATTAGGTATTTTGTGACCATTTCAGCGACTGTTAGTATAAAACCCTTTATACATTTGCTCTCAATGTTGGACCGTAATTGGCCTGGACAGTCTTATTATTATTGTTTAGTTGTCATCACCATCAAGAATTAATTTTATCATTTTTGTTAACATTATTATTATCCTAATCATAGCATTATCATCACTATCATCAATATCACTTTCATTATCATTATCAATACAATTTTCATAACAATCAACGTTATCATTATCACAATCATCATCATTATACATGTGTCACTGATTATTTAGTAGAAGAAATATCGTACATAGTATTAGCGATTATAGTGGATCAGAAAAGAGAATATTTACGTTTTCCAGACCTAAATGATTACCTTTGCGTTTGGGCAAGACAAAGTTCACGAGTTAAAATTCCCTGCTCCCATTCTGGGTAATTTGTTGAAATAACGGTTAGGCCTAAAGTTTTGTTTTCCAGTTGGTCCTTAACTGAATTACTGCACTTGATCTCTTTTTTCCTACCATTTTACAAAGACATTTACATATTATTTTTATTTGCTTAAAGAACCTCTTACGTCCATGGCAAATTTATAACTCGAAATGTATTCTTTCGACTTTTTATATATATTTTTTAATGATATCATCTGTTTCTGTATATCTGTTATACGGTATATATATTTTTTAAAATGTTGACTAACGTAATACACAAAGATTACATGTCTACCGCACGACAACCAACGGAAGGGGTAATATTGTTAAATCAGAACAGATTTCCTCACTCTTTAAAATCACTAACTTCCATTTCTCCAGGCGCGGCCGCTGAAAGATTCAGACGGATGGCTGGACGGCCTGTTAGGTTTGTCGAGGGCTTATGATATCTTGAGTCCTGCAGGCCTTTCAGAGTCGATTGGGCGTGGTTAGACGAGGGGCCAAAAGGCCACGCTGTCCCTTACGAAAGACGTCTTTCTCGTTTCTCACTCTTTCTCCTCTTCCTCCTCCTACCATTCCAGACTGTCATTCTTGGATATCTTTCCTCTTCCTGTCCTTTGCATCTATCGCGAAAAAAAAAAAAAAAAATCCGCCAATGCATACGAATTTTCTCCTCCGACGCCTTCCACAAGGGGACGCGTGGTCCTCAGGCTCCTCGTTCAACTACGCCCTAATCAACCCTGAAAGGCCTGCAGGACTCAAGATATCCTTAGTTCCCGAGGATCCCAGTCACCCGCCCAGCCAAACCGTGCATAGGGCGTACGCCCACAGGCGCGGAAATAAATTTCAGACTTTTGCGCGGAGGGGAGGACCTCGTCTGATATTTAGTATATACCGATTGTGTTGCTCACTTTACGGATTTTCTTAGGATAAAACATAATGGTCAATATTACATATGATAACAATATTTCTATATGTGCACAATAAAGAAAATGTTATCACTATGGAAGTAATGCTTTTTTGGATGACATTCTCTAGCGTGTGAGGATGTTGCATATTCCATTATTAAATTTATAATGCATAAGTACATTTATGATGCAAAATCTCTTATGAATAAATAACGTCCGTAGTTTCAGCACAACGCAAACGCAACATCACATTCACCGTTACTACCAATAACTCAATAATGCACACACACACACACACACACACACACACACACACACACACACACACACATATATATATATGTATATATAACCTTTTAGCTGAAATGTCTCACAGGTATGTAATTGTTCATGCATACATAAACACATGAAAATCTACACGAAATAAAAATAAATATACACTGTAAACGTTTGAATGACCATTTTATATCACGGATGTATGTTCTATCCGATTGCGCGTCCAAATATCACATTGCTAGAATTTAAACATTGTCATTATTATTGTCAGTATTGTTTTTATCGTTATCTTTGTCAGCATGATTGTTATCGATATGATAATAATGATATTTAAAAGGTATCATTGCTCTTCTTATTCTCATTATCATTATAATCACTTGTTCTGATAATTTCCTCATTATTATTCTGCATTATCATCATTATTATCATTCTTTTTCTTCTTTGTATTCCTACCCTTCTTATTATTTTCATCATTATAATAACCATTTTTATCATTATTGTAATTATCATTACACACACACACACACACACACACATATATATATATATATATATATATATATATATATATATATATATATATATATATATATATGTATATATATA
>BOPN01001412.1:12500-15000 GCA_017312705.2 Penaeus japonicus
ATAGCACTTTTTCTCTTGTTTTCGCTTATCAAACCTTTCAGTTACAGTAAGACAGGATTCCGAAGTAAATACAACAGCCTTTTTTATAATATGATATGCAATGTGTCTCTTGGTGTGGATTTTTGGACTGCGGATATTCATTCTTTCTTGATTCCCTCCTCTTATCTTTGCTTATTCATTGTTTTACATTCTATTTTGCTCCCTCTCCCTTTTTCATTCTTCCTGGATCTTTCTCTGTCTCCCTCTTTTCTCACGATTCTCTCGCTCTCTTTCTTTATCCATCTCTCTCTCTCTCTCTCTCTCTCTCTCTCTCTCTCTCTCTCTCTCTCTCTCTCTCTCTCTCTCTCTCTCTCTCTCTCTCTCTCTCTCTCTCTCTCTCTCTCTCTCTCTCTCATTAGGTATGTCCCTCCTGGTATAGCTACTGTCCACTTAGGGCAAGAGGAACAAAACAAACGTATAGAGTTAACTTTGAAGTGAGTGCTGCTCCCGCTTTTGTGAATGAGGTGCTGCTTCTAGGTCTCCAGCGGGAGGTTCCCTTAGGGCGTCAGAGATACAGGACACAACAGACACATTGGAAAAATACATTGTATGTACACGGGTAGCAAGATATGTATTTGCGAAGATAGGGATAAAGTTCTATATTTGTGATTAAACCCTAAGATAGAGGTCGGCAAACCAATGCAATCGAAGTGGGTTGACTGGTACACCACGAACATATTAGAGAACGATAATAATGATAATGATGACAGTGATGATGATAATGATGATAATGATAATAATAACAATGATAATAAAGATTATAATCATTATGATAATAATTATGATAAAAAATATGACAATCATGATAATAAGGATACTGATAATAATGATAACAACAACAACAATAATGAGAATAAGATAATACATAGAAAACGAACAAAGAAAGAAAGAAAGTAGTGCTATATTTGGGTAGGTCTACTACTTAAAAAAAAAATTATTTACATATTTGAAGTATCACCTATTCTAAAGGTAAGTGCAACAGACAAAAAGTACTAGCTGACAGGTGAGGGTAAAACTAGAAACTGGCACGATGCATTCAAAAGGTTGCTCTGAGTACATAACATAATAATGCGTAGCCCAAAACAAATATATCGGTAGGTATTGATAGCAAAACAGGACAATTTTGCCTCCCCTTCTCTCTCCTCTTTTTTTACACACACACATTTGCCAACGCATGCAAGAAATGTTATCACGTTATGTAGCCGGCCAGCGAATGTTGCGAAATCCCCTGGTAGCCAAGCCAGCAGTAGTTAATATTCCAAACCATATACCGTGATGGATTTAGGAGAGGGTAAGCAAGGTGCTTTGGATAAAAGAGGGGAATGTAAAGAAGAGAAGAGAAGAAAGGAGAAGAGAAGAGAAGAGAAGAAAGGAGAAGAGAAGAGAAGAGAAGAAAGGAGAAGAGAAGAGAAGATAAGAAAGGAAAAAAAAGAGAAGAATAGAAAGGAGAAGAGAAGAGAAAAAAGGAAACGAAGAGAAAGTGAGAAAAGAAAAGATGATACATGATCAGAAAAAAAGTAGAATAAAGGAGAAGGGAGAGGAGAGAGAAAAAATAGAATATAATAAACAAGAAGAGAGGAGAGAGAGAAAAAAAAATAAAGAATACACATTCACAAATAAAGAATAAAAAAAGAAGAGAAGAGATTAAAGAAATAAAAAAGAAGAGAAAACGTGAAAAGACCAACAAAGAGAAATATAGACAAAAAAAAAAAAAAAAAAAAAAAAAAGAGAGAGAAGAGAAGCGAAGAGAAGACAATGAAAATGTAAAAAACGAAAACGAAGATAAACCAAGAAAAAAAAAAAAAAAACGAATAGCTGACAGAAATACAAGAGGGAGAAAATCCAACGGCTTTCGGAAGTATCTTGAATGTCGAGTAAGAGAGCGACCGTTCACGACTGGATTGAGGATTTTTCAGCTGTGGAATGGAATTTTGAGGCAGCGCGATCACTTGGGATTGCCATTGGAATTAAAGTAGTCAAACCGTTTACGGAAAGGGTGGTATAACTCTACGGAGCTAGCGCATAACATTTAACTAACTATTGATAAACGAACACTTGAATATTGCATTTCAGAGTGCCATATGATACAACCTTTTAGGCCACCTAGCATGAAGTATGCAGAGTTATGTAATTATTTCATAACATCAACTGTACTAGAAGATGTACTTATGCTATATCCGAAATTCGGTATATGATACCCTATTACAACATTTATCAAATGTCTATATAATCATGTTATTACCTTAATTTGTAATACAATGTTAGCAACAATGTCATGACTCTATATCAATGTATCAAAGCTTGCCCATGCCCAGGGTGGTAAATAAAGATCTAAACTAAACTATTGCTCAAAAGTAAAAGATCTAGTATATCCTAAATTTCCGTAATGCAATGTAATGTTATGGCCACACATTAAATGAATGATTGTTTAGTCACGTCTGTGTGGTTAGTCAGGCTGGCA
>BOPN01001412.1:40000-42500 GCA_017312705.2 Penaeus japonicus
CGCTAGAGTCTAATCATTTCGTCCATCAGTCATGTGTCAACCCGACTATAAAATTTCATCTCAATCCGTCTGCAATATTTCACGTAAGCCTATTGACAAATCAGTAATAATGAAAAACAAAAATAAGAATCTATTGTCCGTCTCTTTCTCGTTTTTTCTTTATCTCTTTATTTTTTTCATCTTTCTGTCTTTCCTCATGTCTCTTCGTCTCTCTTTCTCTCTCTCTTTCTCTCTCTCTCTCGATATAATCATAATTATAACTATGGACATGGATAATGAATATGGATATAACAAAGAATAATGAAATGTCCTTGAAATAAAAAAAATAAAAAAAAGAATCAGTTTACCCATCCCTTTTGGCACTGTCCGTCATTGCCTGAAATCCAAGCTAATCCATAAGAAATCTGACCTCGTTTGACCTTTCCTTCCTCTCCCTCTGCTTTTTGTTTTTTTGTTTTGTTTTTGTTTTCTATTTCTCGCCATTTCCCTCCTCTTGTTTTTTTTTCTGCATACTTGTTTTTTTACTCTCTTGCTTCCTCCCTCTTCCCTCCTCTTGCTTTCTCTTCCCTCCATCCCTCCCTCCCCCTTTCCTCCCTTTTTCCCTCTTGCTTTCCCCCCTTACTCCCTCCCTCGACTTCTTTCTCTCCATCCTTTCTACCCCTCTTGATCTCTTCCTCTTCCTTCCTCCTCTTCCTTAAACTCCTTTCCTCCCTCCCTTACTTCCTTCTCTCCTCCCTCCCTCACTTCCTTCTTTCCTCCCTCCCTCACTTCCTTCTTTCCTCCCTCCCTCACTTCCTCCTTTTCTCCCTCCCTCACTTCCTCCTTTCCTCCCTCCTTTACTTACTCATTTTCTCCCTCCCTCACTTCCGTCTTTCCTCCCTCCTTTACTTACCCCTTTTCTCCCTCCCTTACTTCCGTCTTTCCTCCCTTCATCCTCTTGCTTTTTCCCCCTCCCCCTTCTTCTCCTCGCCCCCCCCCCTCCCCTTATGAAGGATGAGGCTAGTTTGACATAAAATTAATTAATAAATACTACATTCCATTTTTTTTAATTATTTTTTTCTTGATTTATCTATGTATTCTTTTATTTTCAAATATATTACTTTATCTGATCTTGTCATTCGGTTATCATCTCATTATTATCATAATATCTAATCATTATTTTTCTTTATCTTCTATTTATTCCTTACTTTTGTATGTTTTTTTTTCTAAATTAAAGTGGATCATCTCACCAATTAATCTATTTTATCAATTCGTCTCCATCTCCCTTTCATTACGTCGTATCTCATTATTATAGGATTTCTTTAAAAATATATAATGACAGGAAATAAAAAAAAAGTGAAAAAGGAAGAGAGAAAAAATAAAAAGACAAGAGAATGGAGGACGAAGTATGAGAAAAAATGAATACAAGAAAGGGGGAAATAAAGATAGAGAGAAAGAGAGAGAGTGAGAAAAAGAGAAAGAGAGAGAGAGAGAGAGAGAGAGAGAGAGAGAGAGAGAGAGAGAGAGAGAGAGAGAGAGATAGAAAGAGAAAGAGAGAGAGAGAGAGAGGGGGGGGGGGATGAAAGAGAAAGAACTAGATAGATAAATTGATAGATAAATGGACAGATAAATAGACAGACAGATAAGTAGATACATACACAGATAGACAAACAAACAGATAGATATATAGATAAACAATTAAACAGATAAATACATAGATAAATAGAGAGAGATAAAGACAGGCATAACAAAAGAGAAAAGAAAAATAAAAAAATTAACAGCTGACCGAAATAAAAATCTCCAGTTGCCGAAAAAAAAAAATGAAAACAAGAACGTGACAGGGAAATGCAACCATTTTCAGGACAATTTTATTTCTTGCTTCGAGAGACGAGGCACGAGATGACTATCCTGTCTGGCAATCTCTTTTTTCGTTTTATTTCACTTCTAAATTGACTTGGATTACTTTATTTTGCATCCTCTTACATTCTTCTTCTTCTTCTCTTCTTTGTTTTTTTTTTTCGTTCTTTCTTTCTTTCTTTCTCTTTTATTCGATTTTTTTTATTTCTTCGTTTGCTTATTCTTTTTTATTCCTTTATCTATCTTGATCTATTGGGTTATCTATCTGTCTATCGTTATTATCTCTCGGCTTATCTATCTTTCTCTTTATCTTTATCTTTCCCTCGACCTGTCTATCCTTATCGCTGTACAGACCTATCTATCTATCTTTGATCTAGCAATTGATTCATCCCCTATCCCTTTTATCTTATTTGTTCTTCTCCCTTTCCTTTCTCTTCCCTCCATTTCCCTTTTTCCAACCCTCCTCCCTCCCTCCCTCCTCCCTCTCCTCCCTCCCTCCTCCCTCTCCCTCTCCCCTCCCTCCCTTCTCCCTCTCCTCCCTCCCCCTCCCTCCCCCTCTCTCCCTCCCTCCCTCCCCCCCCTCCCTCCCTCCCTCCCTCCCTCCCTTCCCTCTCCTCCCTCCTCCCCTCTCCTCCCTCCCTCCCTTCTCCTCCCTCCTCATCCC
>BOPN01001412.1:92500-95000 GCA_017312705.2 Penaeus japonicus
GTCTGTGTGTCTGGCTGGCTGTCTGGGTGGAGATTTGAATGTCTGTGTGTCTGGCTGTCTGTTTGGGTGGAGATTTGAATGTCTGTGTGTCTGGCTGGCTGTCTGGGTGGAGATTTTGAATGTCTGTGTGTCTGGCTGTCTGTCTGGGTGGAGATTTTGAATGTCTGTGTGTCTGGCTGGCTGTCTGGGTGGAGATTTGAATGTCTGTGTGTCTGGCTGGCTGTCTGGGTGGAGATTTGAATGTCTGTGTGTCTGGCTGTCTGTTTGGGTGGAGATTTGAATGTCTGTGTGTCTGGCTGGCTGTCTGGGTGGAGATTTTGAATGTCTGTGTGTCTGGCTGGCTGTCTGGGTGGAGATTTGAATGTCTGTGTGTCTGGCTGGCTGTCTGGCTGGAGATTTTGAATGTCTGTGTGTCTGGCTGGCTGTCTGGGTGGAGATTTGAATGTCTGTGTGTCTGGCTGGCTGTCTGGGTGGAGATTTGAATGTCTGTGTGTCTGGCTGGCTGTCTGGGTGGAGATTTGAATGTCTGTGTGTCTGGCTGGCTGTCTGGGTGGAGATTTGAATGTCTGTGTGTCTGGCTGGCTGTCTGGGTGGAGATTTGAATGTCTGTGTGTCTGGCTGGCTGTCTGGGTGGAGATTTGAATGTCTGTGTGTCTGGCTGGCTGTCTGGGTGGAGATTTGAATGTCTGTGTGTCTGGCTGGCTGTCTGGGGTGGGAGATTTCCAAATGTCTGTGTGTCTGGCTGGCTGTCTGGGTGGAGATTTGAATGTCTGTGTGTCTGGCTGGCTGTCTGGGTGGAGATTTGAATGTTCTGTGTCTGGCTGGCTGTCTGGGTGGAGATTTGAATGTCTGTGTGTCTGGCTGGCTGTCTGGGTGGAGATTTGAATGTCTGTGTGTCTGGCTGGCTGTCTGGGTGGAGATTTGAATGTCTGTGTGTCTGGCTGGCTGTCTGGGTGGAGATTTGAATGTCTGTGTGTCTGGCTGGCTGTCTGGGTGGAGATTTGAATGCCCAGTGTCTGGCTGGCTGTCTGGGTGGAGATTTGAATGTCTGTGTGTCTGGCTGGCTGTCTGGGTGGAGATTTGAATGTCTGTGTGTCTGGCTGGCTGTCTGGGTGGAGATTTGAATGTCTGTGTGTCTGGCTGGCTGTCTGGGTGGAGATTTGAATGTCTGTGTGTCTGGCTGGCTGTCTGGGTGGAGATTTGAATGTCTGTGCATCTGGCTGTCTGTTTGGGTGGAGTTATGAATGTCTGTGTGTCTGGCTGGCTGTCTGGGTGGAGATTTGAATGTCTGTGTGTCTGGCTGGCTGTCTGGGTGGAGATTTGAATGTCTGTGTGTCTGGCTGGCTGTCTGGGTGGAGTTATGAATGTCTGTGTGTCTGGCTGGCTGTCTGGGTGGAGATTTGAATGTCTGTGTGTCTGGCTGGCTGTCTGGGTGGAGATTTGAATGTCTGTGTGTCTGGCTGGCTGTCTGGGTGGAGATTTGAATGTCTGTGCATCTGGCTGTCTGTTTGGGTGGAGTTATGAATGTCTGTGTGTCTGGCTGTCTGTCTGGGTGGAGATTTGAATGTCTGTGCATCTGGCTGTCTGTTTGGGTGGAGTTATGAATGTCTGTGCATCTGGCTGTCTGTTTGGGTGGAGTTATGAATGTCTGTGTGTCTGGCTGTCTGTCTGGGTGGAGATTTGAATGTCTGTGCATCTGGCTGTCTGTTTGGGTGGAGTTATGAATGTCTGTGTGTCTGGCTGTCTGTTTGGGTGGAGTTATGAATGTCTGTGTGTCTGGCTGGCTGTCTGGGTGGAGATTTGAATGTCTGTGTGTCTGGCTGTCTGTTTGGGTGGAGTTATGAATGTCTGTGTGTCTGGCTGGCTGTCTGGGTGGAGATTTGAATGTCTGTGCATCTGGCTGTCTGTCTGGGTGGAGATTTGAATGTCTGTGCATCTGGCTGTCTGTTTGGGTGGAGTTATGAATGTCTGTGTGTCTGGGTGTCTAATTGGATATGTTATAACTGTCTGGATATATTTCCGAATGACAGTGTGTCTGGATATCTGTCTGGATGTATTATTGAGTATCTATGTGTCGAGCTGCATACATGTGTCTGGCTTTCTGTCTGGATGTATTTTTGAAAGTCTGGATCTGTTTTTGAATGGCCGTGTGCCCATATATCCATTTGAATGTATTTTTAACTGTATGGATGTATTATGCATGGGATTTCCTTCTTCGATCTCTGCTCATTTTTGTAGATGTGTGAAAAGATGAATGATGAAAAGTAATAGGATCAAAAACGATAAAAAAAATATAGATAGTTGAAAGATTAAGGGACAAAGATTTAACTAAGATGTATAAAGAGAGAGATACTGATTATAAGCAAAAGTGTGAATCGAAATAGAGTGGAGAAGAAAAGTGATGCATAATAATGGCAATGGTGGTGATGATGATGGTGATGATGATGAAGATGATGGTGAGGATGAATAGGAGGAGGATTTTTAATGGTGATGACGATGG
>BOPN01001412.1:100000-102500 GCA_017312705.2 Penaeus japonicus
TCTCCACCCACTCCCACCCACTCCACCTCCACTCTCCACCTCCACGAATTTCACCCCAACTTCCAATTCTCCAATTCTCCACCCCACTCCACTTCCACTCCACCCACTCCCACTTTCCAATTTCCACCTCCTCCAATTCCTCCTCCTCCGTTTCCACCTCCACCTCCCACCTCCACTTCCACCTCCACCTCCACCTCCCACCTCCACCTCCACCTCCCTGGGGCATCTGACGGGTTGGGGAATGAGGCCGATCTGGCGTTTATTGGCAATTATTGTAGCTATTGCTTCCTCTGGCTGGCAGGTTTGGGGGAGGAGGAGGAGGAGGAGGAGGAGGAGGAGGAGGAGGAGGAGGAGGAGGAGGAGGAGGAGGAGGAGGAGGAGGAGGAGGAGGAGGAGGAGGAGGAGGAGGAGGAGGAGGAGGAGGAGGAGGAGGAGGAGGAGGGGGAGGAGGAGGAGGAGGAGGAGGAGGAGGAGGAGGAGGAGGAGGAGGAGGGAGGGAGGGGGGGGGGAGGGGGGGGAGGGGGGGGGGGGGGAGGAGAGGGAGAGAGAGGGGGGGGGGGGGGAGGAGGAGGAGGAGTAGGAGGAAGGGGAGGAGAAGGAGGAGGAAGTGAAAGAGGAGGAGGAGGAATTGAGGGCAGAAAAAAGGAGAAGAAGGAAGAGATGGAAGAAGGAGGAGGAGGAGGAGGAAGTGAGGGCAAAAAGGAAGAGAAGAAAGAGGAGGAGGAAGAAGAAGAAGAGTTGGAGGAGATAGAGGAAAAGGAGGGAGAGGGAGAGAAGAAAGATGAAGAGAAGGAAAAAGAGGAAGAAAAGGGAAAGGAAAAGAAAAAAAGAGAAAGAAAAGGGAAAGGAAAAGAAAAAAATAGGAGAAAAAAGAACAAAATGTGGAAGGGGTAGGTAGAAAAAGGGACAAAAAGGTGAGTTGTGAGGATGGAAGAGGAAGAGAGGAATAGAAGAAAAAGGAAAAGGAAAATAAGATGATGGAGAAAGGGAGAAGACAGTGATGAAGGAGGATGGAGGCGCTAGAGGAAGGGGTGATGAGAGAGGGAGAGAGAGAGAGAGAGAGAGAGAGAGAGAGAGAGAGAGAGAGAGAGAGAGAGAGAGAGAGAGAGAGAGAGAGAGAGAGAGAAAGGAGAAGAGAGAGAGAAAGAAAAAGATAGAGAATGAGAGAAAGAGAAAGAAAGAAAGAGAACGAGAAAGAAAGACAGAAACAAAACAAACAAAACAAACAGACAGAGGAAGAGAGAAAAAAAATAGAAAATAGAAAGAAGAGTAAGAGAAACGAGCTTCTTCGAACAAGCATCCAAGGCAAGACAAGCGCCTGAGACAATCCAAGACAATATCGCAGCCATCACGGAGACGATATCCCGTCTTGGCTTCGACCCAAGACTCTCTCTCTCTTTATTTCTCTCTCTCTCTCTCACTCTCTCACTCTTTCTCTCTATCTATCTATCTATCTATCTATCTATTTATTTATCTATCTATCTATCTGTCTATCTCCATCTCTCTCTCTCTCTCTCTCTCTCTCTCTCTCTCTCTCTCTCTCTCTCTCTCTTTTCTCTCTCTCTCTCTCTCTCTCTCTCTCTCTCTCTCTCTCTCTCTCTCTCTCTCTCTCTCTCTCTCTCTCTCTCTCTCTCTCTCTCTCTCTTTATCTCTCTCTCTCACTCTCTCATTCTCTCTCTCTCGGTATATAGAGTGAGAGTGAGACACAAAGCGAGATAGCTAGCTAGCTAGATAGATGAGAGAGAGATAGATAGAGAGAGAGAGAGAGAGAGAGAGAGAGAGAGAGAGAGAGAGCAAAGACACCCTTTTGACTTTCACATCTAACATCGAATACAACCGCTGACATAAGTATATCACAAACGCTCAAACTCATGAATGAGCGAGTCGATTATAGAGTGGCGGAACTCACGTCCTTTCTTTGGCTTTTATTCCAGTAAAGGCGATATTTACGTCTTTTAAGACCTTTTCGAGCTCTTTATCTACAGTCAGGAAACGGAATTTTGTGGCGCTGCTTTATAGGAGTGGGGAGAAGGGGAGAGGGAAAGGGAGAAGAGAAGGGAGAGGAGAGGGAGAGAAGAGAGAAGAGAGGGGAGGGGGAGAGGATATGGGAGGGAGAGAGGAGATGGGAGGGAGAGAGGAGATGGGAGGGAGAGAGGAGAGGGGAGAGGGGAGGGGGAGAGGAGATGGGAGGGAGAGAGGAGAGGGGAGGGGGAGAGGAGATAGGAGGGGGAGGAGAGGGGAGGGGGCGAAGAGAGAGGAGAGGGGGAGAAATGGTGAGGGAAGAGGGGAGGGAAGGGCAGAAGGGAGAGCGAGTGGGAGAGGGAGGGAGGGATAAAAAGGAGATGGAATGAGGAGGGAAGAGAAGAGAGAGGATGGGAAAAGAGAAATTACAAGGGGGAAGGGATATGAGAGGGGAAGGGTGGAGATGGGGGGAAGGGAGAGGAGAGAGGGGAAGCCCTAAAGAAGGGGGAAGGGTTTTCTGAACTATAGAGTTAAAAAA
>BOPN01001412.1:107500-112500 GCA_017312705.2 Penaeus japonicus
GGTCTCGAAAGAAGACGAAGAAAAAAAGAACTTCCACTTAAGAATACGATTAAAAGAGTCTTTGGTGAAACGAACACCAGATGATTATCCTCACCGTGGGAACGAATTGGCGGGAATTGGCGAAGAAGGATATACTTTTTTTTTCTCTCTCTCTCCCCGTGTATCTGCATTTATCTCAAGCATCTCCATTCTAATCTAAGAGATTGTATCTCCGAACATCGCGTAAATATCATGGGTACATGATATTTGTGTGTATACTTAAAACATCGTTGAGATTATAATTCTATTCTTAAAATATGAAGACCATACCGTGACTATTACTTGCTCCATATTTTCCTTCGTTTTTCCTTTCATTCCACAGAACCTTCGGCTTGGTTCAGTATCCGCCTGGGTTGAATATCACTTTCTTGGGAGCGATGAGGATATTGTGTTGACTTACGAGATACTGGTAGGATTTGCGGCCCTCCAAACGGTGTTTAGTTTTGTGGATGTGCTCCGTGTATAATTTGTGGATGTGGATGTATGTATGGATTGACGAATTCTCTCTTTCTTTATGTAGAATGTATGAATGTATATGTTTAGTTTATATGTCTGTCTGTCTGTTTCTGTCTTTGTCTCTGTCTTTGTCTTTGCCTCTGTCTCAGTCTCAGTCGCTGTCTCTCTCTCTCTCTTTCTCTCTCTCTCTCTCTCTCTCTCTCTCTCTCTCTCTCTCTCTCTCTCTCTCTCTCTCTCTCTCTCTCTCTCTCTCTCTCTCTCTCTCTCTCCGTCTCTCTCAAAATCACACCAATTCATCTCATCTTCCGAGCATCACCAACGACTTTCTCGCTCAGCCATGTCTCTCCACTCAACCCAACGCGTAAGCAAACACACATTCTTTGCCGTCTAACATCACGGTGACGTCATTGTCCAAAAGTGACATCATTGTCCAACAGTGACGTCATTGTCCAACAGTGACGTCATTGTCTAAAAGTGACGTCATTGTCCAACAGTGACGTCATTGTCCAAAAGGGACGTCATTGTCCAAAAGTGACGTCATTGTTCAACAGTGACGTCATTTTCCAACAGTGACGTCATTGTCCAACAGTGACGTCATTGTCCAACAGTGACGTCATTGTCCAACAGTGACGTCATTGATTGCGTTGTCTTGGCTCTAGCGCTTCGTTTGACATTCAACTTAACAAGGAATCTAAACTTCGCTTGCGTTGATGATAATAGAAATGTTAATGCTTTAGTTTTTTTTTCCTTTATTCTCTCTCTCCTCTCTCTCGCTCTCTCGCTCTCTCTCTCTCTCTCTCTCTCTCTTTCTCTCCCCCAATCTCTCTCTCTCTCACTCATACTTAGATCTAAATCTCTATTTCTCTCTCGTCCTCCCCCCCTCTCTCTCTCATTATCTCTCTCTCTTTCTCTCTCTCATTATCTCTCTCTCTTTCTCTCTCTCATTATCTCTCTCTCTCTCTCTCTCTCTCTCTCTCTCTCTCTCTCTCTCTCTCTCTCTCTCTCTCTCTCTCTCTCTCTCTCTCTCTCTCCTTGGTAACAAGATTTATTTAAGCCTCTACATAGCTTTTATCTTTTATTCATGTATTGCTTGACTATTCATTGAACGATTTATTTATTCATTTAACTTATTTTATATCTATTCACTTATTTATCATATACGTGTGCGTTAGTGTACGTGTACGTATGCGTGTGTTTCTCTGTGTGTGTGTGTGTGTGTGTGTGTGTGTGTGTGTGTGTGTGTGCACATTCGCGTGTATGTATTTTTCCAAAGAGATAGTTATTTCACGAGCTAAAAAAAAAAAATAGTCTTTCTCCAGGAAAGGATATCAAAAATATATGTTCGAATGAAATTGATATAACAAGATGACCTTACATGAAGTTCTGAGAACAACAAGGGCTTCGGGGAATTATAATACGCCTTCATAACGAAATCTTACTTACCAGAAATCACAAGATAAATGTATATACATATATGTTTATATATATATATATATATATATATATATATATATATATATATATATATATATATATATATATACATATATATATATATATATATATATATATATATATATATACATATATATATATATATATATATATATATATATATATATATATATATATATATATATATATATATATATATATATATACATACATATATGCATATATATACTGAATTATAATGATTTCTTAATCCATTCTTGATTTTCATGAATCCAGTATCCTCCCCCCCCCCCTCCTCCTCCCCTAATCCTCACAAGACATATTAAAATTGCAGATTTTGAAAAGAGTGAATAAGAATGAGGGAAATTGAAAGAATACGAGGAGATAGGAAAACGGAAGAAGATTGAGAATGAGAACAGAAAAAGAAGAAAATATACAGTAAAAGGGAAGAAGGAAAAAGAGGAAAAAAAAGACAAAGTGTATTATGATCATAATAATAATATCAGTGATACTGATGATAAAGGTAATAATAGTGATAATGAAAAAAATAATGATAATAACAATAATGATGATATGATCATGATAATAGAGATGATAATAATAGTAATGATAATGATACTATAAAGATCATAGAGATAATGATAATAGTGATAATACAAAAAAATAGAAACAATAACGATAGTAAAACGATAATAATAAAAATAATAAGGATAACAATGATAATCGAAATGATAATGAAATAATGATAACAGTGATAATTTCAACAATAAAGATAATAAGGATAACAACATAAAAAAACAATCATGATAATGAATAGATAAATTATATGAACAAAAAAACAAAAACAAAAATACAATGAGAAAACGACAACAACAACAACAAACAGTGAGGCTATGCCAGGGCCTCTCTAAGCCCCATTCATAACCCGGTCCATTGCTTTCCTTACCCATTAACAGACAACAGAACCCCATAAATTAGACGGCCTTTGCCATAGTTCCCTTAATGACCAAGGTAACAAGCTCCGAAATGATGTCATTAGGCTGAGAGAAATATCGGCTCTATCACTTTCTTTTTGTTGTTGTTGTTTTTTATTTTGTTTCTCTCTTTCTCACTTTCTCATTTCCCTTTTTATCTTTTTATCATTATATATTTTTTTCTCTTTCTCTCTTTCACTTTTTCATTCTCAATCTCTCTCTCTCTCTCTCTCTCTCTCTCTCTCTCTCTCTCTCTCTCTCTCTCTATCTATCTATCTATCTATCTATCTATCTATCTCTCTCTCTTTCTCTCTCTCTCTCTCTCTCTCCTTATCATTATGGTAATTTTTATCATCATCGGTACTATCATAACTTTTGTTGATGGTGGATGGTGCATACGCAAGAGGAGAGATATGAACAGACAGAGATCAATAGGGAGGGGGAAAGAACGAGAAGGAGATACAGATAGATAGATAGAGAGAGATAGAGATAGACAGACAGATAGATAGATAGATAGAGAGAGAGAAAGGGAGAGAGAGAGAGAGAGAGAGGAAGAAAGAAAGAAAGAGGGAAAGAGATATATATAGAGAGAAGAAGAAAGAAAGAGAGAGGGAGATATATATATATATAGAGAGAGAGAGGAAGAAAGAGAGAGAGAGAACAAGAAAGATAAAGGGGAAAGAGAGTCAGAAACAAAATAATTAGAAGTGAACTGCTGAACCATTAGAATAATTGACGAAGTCAGTCGGCTTGAATCCCACAAGAATTGGGAAAATAAGAAAGAGAAGAGGAAGAAGAAGGAGAAGAATAAGTAGTAGAAGGAGAAGAAAAATAAAAATGAGAAGAAATATGAGAAATAGAAAAGGGAGAAAAATAAAAGTTAGGAGAAGGAGAATAATAACATTAAAATAACAATAATAATGATGATAATGATAATAATAATGATATGAAGAAGCAAATAATGAAAAGGTAATAATGATATGAAGGAGAAATATAAGAAGGAGATGAAGAAGACGAATAAGAAGATTTGAGGAGAAAAATGTTGAAAGAAGAAAATAAAAATGAAGAAAAGAGAAGGATAACGATGAAAAAATAGAATATGAAAGATGATGATGAGGAGAAGGAGAGGAAAAAATATGAGTGAAAGAAGAGAAAGACAGTGAGGAAAATAGTGAAAACGTAGAAAAGGAGAAGTATGAAAAATATAATAAGAATAAAGAAAATGAAAGGCAGGGAATGAACGAGAAAAACAAAAACAAAAAGAAAGAGGGAAGAAGATAAGAGTAAAGAGAAGGAAAGGAAAAGAAAATGATGAGAAAGGGGAGGAGAGGAAGAAGCAAATGAAAGAGAAGAGGAAATAGAAGGAGAATTAACAGGCAGACGACAAGGGGAAAATGAGACAATAGAGAAAAAAAGAAAGCAAGCATGGATAAAAAAGAAGTAGTAGAAATCAAAAGGAATACAAAATAAAACGAATGAATAGACTACAAGGAAAGGAAAACCAGAATTGATAAAATAAATATATAAATAGTATCAAAATAATTTGGAAAAGTAAACTGGCAAAGGAGGACGAGGAGGAGGTGGAGAAAATCTACGGGACTTTGCCATACACATTCACATACGAATATTAACGGGCAAAGTAAGGTCTCCGTTTTCATTTTCATTTCGTGATTACTTCGCTCTGATTTTTCCCCTTTTTTCTCTTTCCTTATTTATTTCCATCTATCTTTCTTTCTCTGTTTCTGTCTTTATTTCTCTCTCTCTCTTTTCTCTTTTATTCTCATCATTTATCCTTCTCTTCCTTCTCTCTCTATTTTTATATCTTCCTTCCTTACTTTCTTCTCTCTCTCTTCCCCTTTATCAATCTCCTTCACTCCTTCCTTCCTCCAACTTTCTCCCATCATCTGACTTCTATCCTCTCTTTTTTTACTCCCCTTTTCTCCCCTTTCCCCTCTTCCTCTTCCCTCTCCCTTTTACTACCTTTCTCCTCACTTTTCCCCCGATTTATTTCTTGTCCCACTTTCTCTCTCTCTCTCTCTCTCTCTCCCTCATACATCCCAGCCTATCCATCTCCAA
>BOPN01001412.1:122500-127500 GCA_017312705.2 Penaeus japonicus
TATATATATATATATATATATATATATATATATATATATATATATATATATATATGTTTGTATACATAAACAGATACATACATCTATACATCCATACATGCATATAGCCATATATACATACATTTATAAATCCATGTATGCATAAATTATAAATCCATGCATGCATAAATAAACACACGCATGCACACACACACACATACACACTAACCTGTATATCACAGCATATCCCTTTCCGATACTGTCCACCAGCCTAATCCTTTCCTTTACACATCACGGAAAGAGGGGAATTAAGCATAAGATATTAGGGTAAAAGACAACGCCACGCCCGCGCCACAAAGCCTGATACCTACGTCTCAGTTTCCTCCTGATTTTCCCCTCTCCTCTTTCCCCTCTCCTCTTTCCCCTCTCCTTTTCCCCTCTCCTCTTTCCCCTCTCCTCTTTCCCCTCTCCTCCTTCCCCTCTCCTCTTTCCCCTCTCCTCTTACCCCTCTCCTCTTTCCCCTCTCCTCTTTCCCCTCTCCTCTTTCCCCTCTCCTCTTTCCCCTCTCCTCTTACCCCTCTCCTCTTTCCCCTCTCCTCCTTCCCCTCTCCTCTTTCCCCTCTCCTCTTACCCCTCTCCTCTTTCCCCTCTCCTCTTTCCCCTCTCCTCTTTCCCCTCTCCTCTTTCCCCTCTCCTCTTACCCCTCTCCTCTTTCCCCTCTCCTCCTTCCCCTCTCCTCTTTCCCCTCTCCTCTTACCCCTCTCCTCTTTCCCCTCTCCTCTTTCCCCTCTCCTCTTTCCCCTCTCCTCTTTCCCCTCTCCTCTTTCCCCTCTCCTCTTTCCCCTCTCCTCTTTCCCCTCTCCTCTTTCCCCTCTCCTCTTACCCCCTCTCCCTCTTTCCCTCTCCTTTTTCCCCTCTCCCTCTTTCCCCTCTCCCCCTTTCCCCTCTCCTTTTCCCCTCTCCTCTTTCCCCTCTCCTCTTTCCCCTCTCCTCTTTCCCCTCTCCTCTTTCCCCTCTCCTCTTTCCCCTCTCCTCTTTCCCCTCTCCTCTTTCTCCTCTCCTCTTTCCCTCTCTTCTTTTTTTTCCCCTCTCCCTTTTCCCCTCTCCTCTTCCCTCTCCCTCTTTTTCCCCTCTCCTCTTTCCCCTCTCCTCTTTCCCCTCTCCTCTTTCCCCTCTCCTCTTTCCCCTCTCCTCTTTTTCCCCTCTCTCCTTTCCCTCCTCTCTTTCCCCTCTCTCTTTCCCTCTCCTCTTTCCCCTCTCCCTCTTTCTCCTCCTCTTTCCCCTCTCCTCTTTCCCCTCTCCTCTTTCCCCTCTCCTCTTTCCCCTCTCCTCTTTCCCCTCTCCTCTTTCCCCTCTCCTCTTTCCCCTCTCCTCTTTCCCCTCTCCTCTTTCCCCTCTCCTCTTCTCTCTCTCTTTTTCCCCTCTCTTCTTTCCCCTCTCCTTTTCCCTCTCCTCTTCCCTCTCCTCTTTCCCCTCTCCTCTTTCCCCTCTCCTCTTTCCCCTCTCCTCTTTCCCCTCTCCTCTTTCCCCTCTTTCTCCTCTCCTCTTTCCCCTCTCCTCTTTCCCCTCTCCTTTTCCCCTCTCCTCTTTCCCCTCTCCTCTTTCCCCTCTTCCCTCTCCTCTTTCCCCTCTCCTCTTTCCCCTCTCCTCTTTCCCCTCTCCTCTTTCCCCTCTCCTCTTTCCCCTCTCCTCTTTCCCCTCTCCCTTTTCCCCTCTCTCTTTCCCTCTCCTTTTCCCCTCTCCTCCTTTCCCCTCTCCTCTTTCCCTCTCTCTTTCCCCTCTCTCTTTCCCTCTCCTCTTTCCCCTCTCCTCTTTCTTGGTTCCCCTCTCCTCTTTCCCCTCTCCTCTTACCCCTCTCCTCTTTCCCCTCTCCTCTTTCCCCTCTCCTCTTTCCCCTCTCCTCTTTCCCCTCTCCTTTTCCCTCTCCTGCCCTCTCCTTTTCCCCTCTCCTCTTTCCCCTCTCCTCTTTCCCCTCTCCTCTTTCCCCTCTCCTCTTTCCCCTCTCCTCTTTCCCCTCTCCTCTTTCTCCTCTCCTCTTTCCCCTCTCCTCTTTCTCCTCTCCTCTTTCCCCTCTCTTCTTTCCCCTCTCCTTTTCCCCTCTCCTCTTTCCCCTCTCCTCTTTCCCCTCCCCTCTTTCCCCCTCTCCTCTTTCCCCTCTCCTCTTTCCCCTCTCCTCTTTCTCCTCTCCTCTTTCCCCTCTCCTCTTTCCCCTCTCCTCTTTCCCCTCTCCTCTTTCCCCTCTCCTCTTTCCCCTCTCCTCTTTCCCCTCTCCTCTTTCCCCTCTCCCTCTTTCCCTTCTCCTCTTTTTCCCCTCCCCTCTTTCCCTCTCTCCTCTTTCTCCTCTACTCTTTCCTCTCCTTTTTCCCCCTCTCCTCTTTCCCCTCTCTCCTTTTCCCTCTCCCTCTTTCCTTCTCCTCTTTCCCTCTCCTCTTTCCCCTCTCCCTGTTTTTTTTTTTTTTTTTTTTTTTTTTTTTTTTTTTTTTTTTTTTTTTTTTGTTGGTGATGTTGTTTATCTTTTTTTTCTTTCTCTCTTTATCTCCTTCTTCTTCGGACCTATGAGATCTCAACTTAACCCTTTGTTTTTATTGTTTTTGCCATAGTTTGATTTGATTTTCTGTGTTTTCTGCTTGATGTGTATCTCTCTCTGTCTCTTTGTATATCTATCCATTATTGTTTTATCTGTTTTAGTCTCTCTCTTTCTCTGTCTATTTGTATGTTTGTCTGACTTTCTTTCTGTCTGTCTACCTCTCTCTCTCTCTCTCTCTCTCTCTATCTATCTATCTATCTATCTATCTATCTATCTCTCTCTCTCATCCTCACTTTATATATCTATTTCTTTCTTTATCTATCTCCACCCTTTCCCCTCTCTCTCTCTCTCTTTATCTTTCCCTCTTCCTCTCTCACTCTCTTCCCATCTCTTTTCCTCTTTTGTGCGAAAATTCAATATCCCTCTTTTACCTTTCCCTCTCCCTCACTTTCTGCCCTTCCCCTCCTCTGTTCGGAAATTATCTCCCTTTCAATCAATCTCCCTCTTTTTAACTTTCCCTCTCCCTCGCGCCCACTCTCCCCTTCCTTTTCCATCCTCTCTTCGGAAGTTTTCTCCCTCTCATTCAATCTCCCTCTTTCTATCTTTCCCTTTCCCTCACTCTCTCCCCTTCCCTTTCCCTCCTCAATTCGGAAGTTCTCTCCCTTTCATTCAATCTCCCTCTTTTTATCTTTCCCCCTCCCTCCCTCTCTCCCCTTCCCTTTCCCTCCTCAATTCGGAAGTTCTCTCCC
Source organism: Penaeus japonicus (assembly GCA_017312705.2). Classification (NCBI taxonomy): domain Eukaryota; kingdom Metazoa; phylum Arthropoda; class Malacostraca; order Decapoda; family Penaeidae; genus Penaeus; species Penaeus japonicus. The sequence goes on from BOPN01001412.1 coordinate 125,756, forward strand.
TTTCATTCAATCTCCCTCTTTCTATCTTTCCCTCTCCCTCACTCTCTCCCCTTCCCTTTCCCTCCTCAATTCGGAAGTTCTCTCCCTTTCTTTCAATCTCCCTCTTTTTATCTTTCCCTCTCCCTCACTCTCTCTCCCCTTCCCTTTCCCTCCTCAATTCGAAAGTTCTTTCCCTTTCATTCAATCTCCCTCTTTCTATCTTTCCCTCTCCCTCTTTCCCCTTCCCTTTCCCTCCTCAAATCGGAAATCATTTCAAAATCGACTCGATGTTCAGCCAATGTTCCATCGATAAAGTAAACCCTAAGCAGGGGTTCAGGTTCAATGTGAAATAACTATCTATCTACTATGGGCTTACTATTTACCTTATTATTTTTATCATTATTTATCTATCGTTACTATCGACCCTCGTTCCTTGGAATAACTATTTATCATTTGATATCTACGTTACTCTTGATTTGTATTCGTTATTCTCAACCTATTTTTTAAACTATTTACTTTCCTATTAACGACGTACTCTTTCCCTTTGGTATTACTGTTGACTATTTGCTAACTGTTATTTGTCTGTCTATCTATTTATCTTTATTATTAATTTACTGTTTAATTTACCCCATGGAAGATTGGACTTACACAGGCGTGTTATATCTCTGTTTTGCCGCTTAGACTGCTTGTCTGAATCTCTCTTTCCATCTTTCTTTCTCTCTCTCTCTCTCTTTCTCTTTCTGTATTCTACCTCTGTATATCTCCCTTTACTCCCTCTTTCTCTCCCATTCCCTCTTCCTTTATACTTCTCTCTTCCCTTCCTCCCTCTTCCTCTCTTACTCCCCTCCTCCCTCTTCCTCTCCCACTCCTTCTTCCTCTCCCACTCCCCCTTCCTCTCCCACTCCCTCTTCCTCTCGCACTCCCTCCCCCTCCCTTTTCCACTCCCATTCTCTCCATCTCCTTCTTTCTCTCCCACTCAATCCCTCCCTCCCTCCCACCCTCTTCCTCTCCCACTCCTTCCCTCCCTCCTTCTTCCTCTCCCACTCCCTCTCACCCTCATCCTCTCCCACACCTTCCCTCCTTCCATCTTCCTCTCCCACTCCTTCCCTCCCTCCTTCCCTCCCACCCTCTTCCTCTCCCACACCCTCCCTTCCTCTTCCTCCCTTCCTCCCTCCCTCCCACCCTCTTCCTCTCCCATTCCCTCCCTCCCTCCATCTCCCTCTCCCACTTTCCCCGTCCCTTCCTCTTCCTCCTTCCCTCCCTCCCTCCCTCCCTCCCTCCCCACCCCTCGCATCCGTTTGTATCTGTCAACTGATGTAGATCCTCGTGTTATCTCTCCATTCATCACCCCGTCTGCTGTTCGCCTCATCACACCTAAATCATCACTCACGAGCGAATGTTACTCGTATGAATGCAAAGTTACAACATCCCTTTTGCACTGTGCATTGCAATCGCCTTCTGCATCATTTTATATGAGAACGAACACCTTCAGCTGTTGTGTTATGCTGAAAGTTATTATGGTTCATATCAGTTTCATATCATATGAGATTGTTCTTCAGCTGTTGTTTTATTAAAGGAAGAGTTAGTAGTTATAAAAGATAAGCGAATAAACAAAAATAACAACGGATTAAATGACAATGATAAATTATCTAAAAAAAAAAAAAAAAAAAAAAAAAAAAGAAGATTACTGTTGTATTAAACAACACAAAAGCACCACAAACTATATAACACAATATCATCCTTTTCAAAACAAAAACCAAAATCCT
>BOPN01001412.1:142500-145000 GCA_017312705.2 Penaeus japonicus
AATGAAAGAACTTGGAAAAGAAAAGCAAGAATTAAGATAAAGAAGAAGAAGAAGAAGAAGAAGAAGAAGAAGAAGAAGAAGGAGAAGATAATAGCGGTGAAGATTTTCAAGACGAAAAAAGATTTTAAATAAACGAACGAAGAGGAAGAAGAACAAGACGAAGACAAAAAACAAGTAAGAAGAAGAAATAGAAGAAAAGGAAACAAAGGAAAGGAGAAAAAGAGAAAGAAGAAAAAGAAAAAGAAGACAAAGAAAACAGATAGAGAAAAAAAAGATATTCTCAAACACGATCAAGCAAAAAACACATAAACAAATCAACAAGCAAACAAACAAAGCCACGCCAGCACTACTAAACACCAAAATAAATAAATCAATAAATAAATGAATAATAATAAAAAAAAACATAATAACGAAAAGCGATCATTTACGACCACAAAGACGCAGAATATTTCCCCAAGACAATGGATTTCTTACGAAGCGAAAAATGGCGCTTTAATACACGTCTAAGTTCTTGGAAGCAGAGAGAGAGAGAGAGAGAGAGAGAGAGAGAGAGAGAGAGAGAGAGAGAGAGAGAGAGAGAGAGAGAGAGAGAGAGAGAGAGAGAGAGAGAGAGAAGAGAGAGAGAGAGAGAGAGCGGGGAGGAAGGGTGGGGGGGAAGCTCATTTGGGTTGGGGCTGGAGGGGGGGGGGTGAGGGGAGAGGGAGGAATGGGGAAGGGGAGAAGGGAGTAAGGAGAGAGGGGGAAGGGAGGAGGGTAGGGAGAAGGGAAGGGGAGTGGGTAGACTCACTCTACCTCACTAAGCGCCTCTCCCACCCCGTCCTCCACCCACTAACTTCCCCTAACCTCCCACATCTGTAACCCACCCCGTCAACCCCCTTACCCCTCCACACCACTAAGACCCTCCTCCACCCCTTCCCCCACCCTCCATCCCTTCCCCCACCCCAATAAATCCCCACTCTCCATTCCTTCCCCTCCACCCCTTCCCTGACCCTCTACCCCCTCCCCCACCTCAATGAAGACCCTTCCCCCACCCCAATATATCCCCACCCTCTATTCCTTCCCCTCCACCCCCTCCCCCACCCTCTACCCCCTCCCCCACCCCTTCCCCATCCCAAAAATAAAGACCCTTCCCCCACCCCCTCTCTCCACCCCCTCCTTCACACACACATAAAGAAAACTATCTAAATTGGCGGGAAAAAAAGGCAACTGTCATGGCGGACTTCGAAGAGTGTTTTCGATTTCTTCCGAAACTTCCGAATCGGCCGTTAGTCTTCTCGAAACTTCTCGAAACCTCTTATTTTTTCTGCCTTTGATATTCAAGAAAATTCCTTCTTTCTCTGCCATCAATCTTCCGCAAAACTTCCTTTTCTGATATAAGTCTTCCGCGAAACCTCCTTTTTTGACGTTTTTCCTCCGGATATTCCGAATCTGCCGTTAATCTTCAAAAGGTAACTCGGTACTTATTTTTCAAAAAAACATCCGAATCTGCCATTGATCAGAACTTCCTCTTTCTGTCGTTAATCTTCCAAAAAAAAAACATTTTTTTTTATTGTTAGCCTTCTAGAAACATCTGAGTCTGCTTTTAATCTTCGAGAAACTTCTCTTTCTTTTCTTTTTTAATCTTCCAGAAGCTTCAGAGAGAGAGAGAGAGTCAGAGAGAAAAAGAGTGTGTAAGAAAGAGAGAGAGAGAGAGAGAGACAAAGAGACTCAGACAGAGATAGAGATAGAAACAGACAGACAGAGAGACAGAAAGAGGGAGAGACAAACAGACAAACAAACAGGCAGACAGAGATTATAAACAAACAGTAAACAAATGCGTGGATTCGATAACACTAAACCGCTTTTGCAACCCGAAATCAATTAACCTACCCCATTCATCAATGTTTGCTTTCCCCGCGCCATATAATGATCATTATACAGTCTATTTTATCTGTCTATTCACGTATTTGAAAAACATCCAATTCCTATAAACTCACTCTCTCGAAACCAAATACTCCCTCATTCTCCCTCCCTCACTCTCTCCCTCCCATACCCCCCCCCTCCCTCCTTCCACCACTTTCCCCTGCCTCTCTCCCTCTATCCCTCCCTCACCCCCTCCCTCCTTCCTCTCTCCCTCTATCCCTCCCTCACCCCCTCTCTCCTTCCTCTCTCCCTCTATCCCTCCCTCACCCCCTCCCTCCTTTCACCACTCTCCCCCTGCCTCTCTCCTATCTCTCTCTCACTCTCCTATCCCTTCACCCCCGCACTCAATCATTCCATCCCTTACTCACTCACTCACTCCATTCCCCTCTCTTCTTTCCCTTTACCATCCCCCTCTCCTTTCCCACTCCCTCCATCCCTCCCTTTATTCTCTCCCTCTCCCCCTCTCTCCCTCACTCAGGCATCCTATCTCTCTCTTCTATTCCTCTCTCCTTTCACTTTATCTACATTCCTCCCTCCTCACTTCCTACCTTCTACCCTTTCTCCCTTCCTTCCTATCTCCCTCCCTACCCTCCCTACC
>BOPN01001412.1:152500-170000 GCA_017312705.2 Penaeus japonicus
ACAGGATTATCAGATAAACAGGATGATCTGATGAACAAATGAATAAGATGAACAAATGAACATGATGAATAGAGGAACATAGGAAGAGGATGAATTAATAAACATAGTGAATAGATGAAGAGATGAGCAAGTGAACAGCATCACATAAACAGATTACCCTTTCATTTTCCTTCACTCTCATTCCAAAGGGGGGGGGGGGGCTGGAATAAGAGGGAAAGAGAGATGAAAGAGCAATTTTCACCTCCTCCTCCCCTCTTTCTCCTTCCTCTTCTTTATTCTAGCCTCTTGTCCCTCCCTCCCTCCCTTCACACTCCCCTCTTCCCTCTTCTCCCTTTCATTTAATCCCCCTCTCCCTCTCTTTTTCACTCCAGGGCCCCTCCCTCTCTCCTCCCCTTCTCCCTCTCATCCTAGTCCCCATTCCCCTCACCCTCTTATTTTATCCCTCTCTCCCTCTCTCTTCCTTCCCCTTCTCCTTCTCATTCCATCCCTCTCCCCTCTCTTTCCGCCTCCCCCTGCCGCTCCTCCTCTCCCCTATTCTCTTTCACACTCCACTCCCCTCCTCTCCCCCCATAACCCTCTTCTCATTTTCTTTCCCACTCCCTTCCCGCTCCCCTCTCCTCCCTCTCTCCCTCTCATTCCACTCTCCTCTCCCCCTTTCTCCATCTCATTCCATCCCTCTCCCCCTCTCCTCCCCCCATCCCCTTTCCAACACCCCCCCCTCTTCCCCTCTCTTTCCCCCATCCCCTTCCCAACCCCCCCTCTTCCCCTCTCTTTCCCCCATCTCCTTCCCAACCCCCCTCTTCCCCTCTCTTTCCCCTATCCCCTTCCCAACCCCCCCCCTCTTCTCCTCTCTTTCCCCCATCCCCTTCCCAACCCCACCCCCCTCTTCCCCTCTCTTTCCCCCATCCCCCTTCCCAACCCCCCTCTTCCCCTCTCTTTCCCCATCCCTTCCCAACTCCCCCTCCTCCCCTCTCTTTCCCCCATCTCCTTCCCAACCCCCCCTCTCTCCCTGAGATGCCCATCATCGAAGCATCCAGCGAGATAAACGCAGCATCCTTCATCTTCTTTATCTCCCAGCCTCAGCGACGCATCGGAGGCCTTGACTCCAGTGAATAACCTTTTTAAAATAAAGATACAAATAAAGATATATATTGAATGATGGAGGGCATTACTGCCATGAATAACGATTGAATGTGAATTATGAATTGTATTGGGATTGAATTGATTGTGTGGTTATTGATTTATTCTTATTGAATAATGAATTTGGTTGTATGTGAATTGTCCAGATCGTGAATGAAAGGATGAATTGAATTGATATTTTCTTGTATTGATACATAAATCGGAGTGAAAAGTTTTAATTGATGGTGAACTAATCGTGTTAAAATTTCTCCCAGTGTTAATCTCATTCTCCCCCTCCCCCCTTCCCCTCCCCCTCCCCCCTCCCCTCTCCCCCCACGCACTTTACCCTCCCCCCCTTATTCTCTCTCTTCCCCACGGCCCTCCCCACCTCCCCCACCCTCCTTTCCCCTCTCACACACACACTGCCACTTCTCCCCTATATAAACTTTTCACCCTCCCTCTCCCCCCTACCCCCATCCCCTTCCTCCAACACTTTCCTTTCTTTCTCCTCTTCATCCCCATGCTACCCCGCCCCCCTTCCTCCCTCCTCTATCCCTCCTTCACACGCCTCCCGCCCCCCTCCCTTTCCTACCCCTACCGTCCCCCTCCTTTTGCTATCCCTCCCTCCCTCCCCTCCATTCCTTTACCAACACTCTCTCTCCACTTCCCCTTTCATCACTTACGAACGCTTCTACCCTTCCCTCCTCCTCCCCTCGACCCCTCCACCCTTCCCCCAACACCTCCCACCTCTCCTCCCTCCTTCACACGCCTCCCCCTCCCCTCTCCATCCCCTCCCCTTCCCCCAACACTTCACCCTTTCCCCCAACCCTCCCCATCCCTCTTTCCTCCTCCCTCCCCCCTCTCCCCTTCCCCCAACACCTCACCGGTCCTCCTTCCCCCTTTCCCCCAACCCTCCTCATCCCTCTTTCCTCCTCCCTCCTCCTCCCTTCTTCCTTCCCCCCTCTCCCCTTCCCCCAACACCCTTCACCGGTCCTCCTTCCCCTCTTCAACCCCTCTCCAGGCATCCCCTCTTCCCTCCCTCCTTCTCCTTCCCCTCTCCCCTTCCCCCAACACCTCACAGGTCCTACTTCCCCCTTTTCCCCAACCCTCTCCATCCCTCTTTCCTCCTCCCTCCTTCTCCTCCCTTCTTCCTTCCCCCCTCTCCCCTTCCTCCAACACCTCCCCCGCCCCTCCCCCCCCCCTAACACACACACAGCGAAACACACCCGCTGACAGACAGAGATTAAGACATACACGTTCGCCCCGCCCGTTCCTCTCGTGCAACATTTGTTTGACTATTGGCAAAGTCATTATTTTCTGACTTCGGTGTCCATTCGCAAGTTGCACGGTAGGCGGCTCGAACATTCTTGCATTTCAACATTCGACGTGAAGTGAAAGAATGAAAGAATTGAGGTTATTGTAAACATGTTTTTTTTTTTCTCTCTCTCTCTTTCTTCCTATTCCTCTTTTCTTTTTCTCTTTCACTCTTTTTTTCTCCCTCTTTCTCTCTCTATCTCTCAGAAAGACTAACAAAAGAATATAAAAGAAAATAACAAAAGTGTACTAAAAAAGAAAAAAACTTAAAAAAAAAAAATGCACATGAAATAAAACACAGAGATAAATACAAGATTTGTTGTTTAATGTGTGTGCATATATACAACACACATACAGAAATATATGTATATATATATATATATATATATATATATATATATATATATATATATATATATATATCTATATATATATATATATATATATAGATATATATATAGAGATATATATATATATATACAGTATATGTGTGTGTGTGTGCGTGTGTGTGTGTGTGTGTACATATATATATACATATATATATATGCAAGTATAAGAAAAAAATAAAGATAAAATCCCAACAGAAAATCCAAACGAATGCAAAAATGAAATGCAGAAAAATTAACAAAAGAATAAACGAAACATACAAATAAATGAAAAAAGATATATATATATATATATATATATATATATATATATATATATATATATATATATATAAACATTAAACATTGAACATAAAAACGCAGAAAACGAAAAAAACACCCGTTTTGAAAGAATAAAAAAAAATAAACATACCAACAAATATAGAAACAAACAAACAAAATCTAAAACAAACATACAGAAAACAAACAAAAAGAATATTCAAAATATCCAAAAAAACAAACAAAATCAAAATAATCCGTTTTTGAAAGAAAAAATAAAACAAAACGCACACAAACAAATACAGAAAACAAACAAAAACGCTAAAACAAAATCCAAAGAATCGTTTTGAAAGCAAGTCGAGTCAACTAAGCGAAGGCACACAAGAACAGCAATGGGACTGGGAATGAGGTTAATGTGGCAGTCATGGGGAATGGGGGTGTGGGGGAGGTGGCGGGAGGTGAGGGAGAGGATGAGGAGGGGGAAAGGTGGGGGGAGGAGGTGGTGGGAAGAGAGGTGAGGGAGGAGGGTGTGTTGGAAGGGGAGAGGGTGTAGAGGAGGTGGTGAAGCATGAGAGGGGAAATGGGAGGGGAATGGGGGGGATGGGGAGGGGGATATGAGATGGAGGAGGAGAAGGAGGAGGGAGAATGGGGTGGGGCAAATGGAGAGTGAGGGGTGTATGTGAAAAGGGGGAAATGGTAGAGAATGGAGGATGGGGGTAGTTGGGGGAAGAATGGGAGGGGTGGATATAGGAATAGAGAATGGGGGGTGAGGTCGGATACGAGGGGGAGGGGATGGGAGTGGTATGGCAAGGAATACTTATGAGTTTATCTTTATCATTACTATTGCGTTCGTTTAATTTGTGTGCACTTGGCCCTCTAGACTCTGGTTATTATGGTTCAGTTATCTTCCTGGTTTACTGTGTTTATCTTTTTCTTTCTCTCTCTCTGTCTCTTCCATCTTCTTCCTTTCCTTTTCCTTATTCCACTTTCCTACTCTCTCTCTCTCTCTCTCTCTCTCTCTCTCTCTCTCTCTCTCTCTCTCTCTCTCTCTCTCTCTCTCTCTCTCTCTCTCTCTCTCTCTCTCTCTCTCTCTCACTCACTCACTTTTTCCCTCCCTACCCTTCCCTCCTTCTCTCCCTCCCTCTCCCCCCCTCCCCACCTTCCATCCTTCCTTCCTTCCTTCCCTCCCCTTCCTTTCTTCCCTCTCTCCCTCCATCCCCTCCTTCCGTACTCTCTCTCCCCCACCTTTCATCCTTCCTTCCCCCTCTCCCCTTCCCATCGTTCCTCGTTCCCTCCACTTCCCTCCATCCTTCCCCTCCTTCCGTACTCTCTCTCCCCCACTTTCCATCTTTCCTTCCTTCCCTCCCCTTCCTTTCTTTCCTCGTTCCCTCCACTTCCCTCCATACTTCCCCTCCTTCCGTACTCTCTCTTTCTGTCACACATAAAAAAAGAAAGGTCGGGAGGGGAAACTGCAGCAAACAACAAAAAAAAAAAACAGAAAAAAATGTATCTAAAGACATAAACTCTTCCACGATATAAGAAGGACAGAAAATGGACTCGTTCAAGGTCGTTTCTTGGCGGGGAAGTATATATACGTATGCATATGAGAGGGTGTTTGCATGCGTGGGATTTTGTCTGGCTGTGTGGGCGTGCGTGTTGTGTGTATGTGTGTGGAATGGAGTGAGGGAGGAAGGGAAATGTGTGTGTGCGTGTGTGTGTGTTTGAGTGTGTGTGTGTGTGTGTGTGTGTGTGTGTGTGTGTGTGTGTGTTTAAGATGTGTGTGAACATATCTCAGTATGCATATGTAGAAAAGTGTGTGTATGTGAGAGAGAGAAAGAGAGAAGAGAGAGAGAGACAGAGACAGAATTCTAAGATGAACGCCCCTCGCTTCAACCATTTACCAGGGATATTTTGCACCCTCGACATCACTCACGGTCCTGGTGTGTAAAAGCGACGTGAATGACCCTGTTTATACGCCATCTCTTGACCTTGATTGACCCCTCGGGATGAAGAGGGGAGGGAAAGAAGTAAAGGGGGTGGGAGGGAGGGGTACGAGGGAGTGGCGTTTGGGAATGAGGGGAGAGGGAATGAGAGAGGTATGAAAGTGAGATTTTTTTTTTTTTTTTTTTTAGGTTAATTTGAATTGTTTTACATTTAATATAGAAATAGCAGAAGACAGACAGCGAAAGAAAGAGAGAGAGAGAGAGAGAGAGAGAGAGAGAGAGAGAGAGAGAGAGAGAGAGAGAGAGAGAGAGAGAGAGAGAGAGAGAGAGAGAGAGAGAGAGAGAGAGAGTTTGGTTGATAGATAGATAGAGAGAGAGAGAGAGACTTTAATAGATAGAACGAGAGAGAGATAGGGGTAGAGAGAGAGAGAGAGAGAGAGAGAGAGAGAGAGAGAGAGAGAGAGAGAGAGAGAGAGAGAGAGAGAGAGAGAGAGTTTTATAGATGGATAGATAGATAGAGATAGAGAGAGAGTTTAATAGATGGATAGATAGATAGATAAATAGATAGACAGGGAGAGCGAGAGAGGTTAAATTAGATAGATAAACAGAGTGAGAGAGAGAGAGGGAGAAAGAGAGGGAGGAGAGAAGAAGAGTGAGAAAGAAAGAGAGAGATTCCCATTCTATGACAGTCAGCATAAAAAAAATAACACAGTTTCTCTCCCTCCCCCCCCCCCCCCCTTCCCTCCCTTCCTCAGCGCCCCCCCCCCCCCCGAACGACGTAGCTTGGTGGTCCCTCTAGCCACCAATGCGTCCGCTCTGCGTCACCCGATCACACACGTCAACAAAAGAAATAATTATTCATAATTACCCCGAGTAGATCAGAGACTCGGAGATTTGGCTAATTACCGCTTCGTTTACGGCTTTGCGGATGTGACGTAATGGAGGGGAGGTTATTATGACGTCACGACAGTCTTTTGTTTCGGCAGGAAGTGTGAGGAAAGCTTTTGTCTTCTGCTTTTGGGTCTTGAGGCGGGACTCGTGTGTGTGTGTGTGTGTGTGTGTGGTTGTGTGTGTGTGTGGTTGTGTGTGTGTGTGTGTGTTTTCTTCTGCTTCCCCATCATTCTTTTCCTCTGCCTCCTCTTTGTCCCCTTCCTCCTTTCTGTCATCCTCTCCCTCCTCCTCCCCCCCCCTCTTTGCTCTTCTCTTTCTCTTCCCCCATCCTCCTCATCAACATCTTCCTCGCTAGGCTGAATCCAGACAATCTGGAACACTAGGAATAGACCTGGAATTCCGACTTGAGCCCAGATGACAGCGGGACTCGGCCTGGAGGGTACGAGGTTGACCTTCGTCTTAGGGGAAACAAGAGGGAGGGAGAGGGAGGGATGTGCAAAGGAGTAGGGGGAAGGAAGGAGGGAGAAGGAGGAAAGGAGGGATGAAGGAGAGAGAGGGAGGGATAAGGGGGGGGCGACGGTGGAGAGGGAGAAATTAAACGGAAGGGAAGGAAGGAGAGGAGTAGAAATAAGAGAGATAGATAGATAGATAGAAAGATAGATAGATAGAGAGAGAGGGGGGGGGGAGGGGAGAAAGAAGAGAGAATTACATGAGGATTCATATTGCGTCCAACATGAATTTATGTTGGGTGGTGGTGGGGGGGAGTGAACGAATGAGAAGGAAGGAGAGAAGAAGAAAGAGAGATACAGAGAGGGAGAGGGAATTTGGATTTGCAATTTAGGTTGGAAAGCTATGTTGTTCTTTTGTTTATATTATTCAGTTATCATAATCTATCTGTTCTTTGTTCAGTGATCTATTTGTTAATAAAAGGTGTTATATCTCAATGTCTATCTATTCGAGGAGATAGTCCTTCGTATATCAGTTTATTTTCATTATATACCAATTTTCAGTTAATAATATCTAATTATGTATTTGCTTTATGTATTTGCTTGTTCCTCTTATTATAAATGTGATTGCTTACTCGAGTTTTATCTGAATACTTATTCCTCTAAATGTTTTATTAATTTGCTTCATCAATTTATAACACAAGGACAAGGAAAAATAAAATTAAAATTGAAAAAAAATATATTATAATCATATATTCTATCTTATCATTCTAGTTTTCATATTTTCTTTAAATCACCTAATCCTTTATGTATCACTTTATTTATCATTTGAACAATCTATTCTAATCTCTACGATCATTTTGTCATTAAGATTAATTCATTTAACATCATCTAATCACTGTACAATCGAAAACGGAGACATTAAGGAGCATCTCACACTTACAACACGTCTTCCAGAGGTAATCAAAATGTCTTGAGAGACACTTAGATTTACTCTAGGGACATTGAAATTTATTCGAGAGACATTCAAATTTACTCTAGAGGCATTCAAATTGACTACAGGAGCATTCAAATTTACTCCAGAGGCTCTCAAATTTACTCCAGAGGCACTCAAATCTACTCCAGAGGCACTCAAATTTACTCCAGAGGCACTCAAATTTACTCCAGAGGCTCTCAAATTTACTCCAGAGGCACTCAAATCTACTCCAGAGGCACTCAAATTTACTCCAGAGGCTCTCAAATTTACTCCAGAGGCACTCAAATTTACTCCATGGTTGGAAATGTTCTAGAGGGTTAGAAAAATTTAAGTAGGGTGTGATTTCCGTGGATTTTATGCAGCTGAAGAGAATTTGTGTTTGTATGATGTTTATGTGTGGATGTTTTTAACGTGGGTATGGGTATGTGTTATTTTTTGTGTGCTTGATTTTGTGTTTTTTTATCCCTGTCTTCCTGTATAATTACCTGAGTATCTAACGGTTTTCCTTTCTCTATTTCTTTATTTCTCTCGCTCTCTCTCTTTCTCACATAAACATGTAAACAGGGAAGCAAGAAAAATGAGACACATCAACCTTTTGCAATTCCTGAATGCCATGTGAATCAAGATTGGGAAAATCTAACTTTTTTTTCCTTTGTATTTTTTATTTATTTATTTATTTTATTTATTTACTTTATTTATCTTTTTTTTTAAGAGTTTAATCTCTCTGTCTCATCCCACCCTTCTCCTCCGTCCTTCTGGAAACATAAATCTATATATACATCCGTGAGCATTAACATCCACATGTTTGCATATCTGTCTATGTCTTTATTTCATGCGTCCTTTCGAAAACATACATTTTTACACACATACCTATAATAATGTACATGTTTGTATCTATTCAAATATGGATATACAATTATATCTTTTTCCATATCAGTTTTCCTCTATCTATCTACATATAGTTATCAGTCTATATGTTATTCTCACTCTCTCTCTATCTATCTATCTATCTATCTATCTATCTATCTATCTATACCCACACACACACACACACACACACACACACACACACACACACACACACACACACATATATATATATATATATATATATATATATATATATATATATATATATATATATATATATATATATATATTAATCAATAACTCTATCTAACTATCTATCTATCTATTCGTTTATCTCCGTATCTTACTATGTATCTATCAAATCTACCATCATCTCACTCTCAACTATCTTTCTATTGAATCCTAAGTCGTTGCACGGTTGCTTTCATCCATCCTGCAGTGCAATTCATGAAAACGGTTCTGCATGACAATCTATCCAGTAATGTAAGATGTGGTGAGTTTCATCATGCAGTCATGAGGCTGAAGAAAATATTATAGGAAATATTCAGAGGATAAAAGAAGAAATATGTGAAGGAAGGAAGAAGGGAATAATGGATGGAAGAAAGGGAGGATAAAAGAAGAAAAACATAGAAGAAGAAAGGAGGGTGGAAAAATGTGAAAGATGGAGGGAAGGGATGAATAAACGAAGGAGGGAAGAAGGGAAGGATGGATGAATGAAAGAGGGATGAAAAGAAGAGATGAAGAGAGGAAGGAAGGGAGGATTGAAAGAAGGAATACATGGAGAGAGAATAAAGGAAATATTGAAATAATTGAGGAATGAATAGAGATAAACACGAATGAATGAAGGAAGGAAGAAAGGAAAGAAATACTGGGAAAAAAAATGAATGAAGAGAGATACTAAGACCTGAATGAATGAAGTAAAGAAAGAGATATCGAAGAGAAGAGAAACACAAACGAATAAGTTAATGGAGAAAGGAAAGGAAGGAAGAAGAAAGAAACACTGAATAAGTGAATGAATGAAGGCGGAGGATAAAGGGAGGAGAGAAAGAGAAATGAAATAAATGAACAAATGAAGAAAAGACGGATATACTAAATGAATGGATAAACGAAGGAAGAAAATCAGACACGAATGAAAGAAGGAAAGGAATATTGAATGAACGAAGGAAGGAGAAAAAGAAAGATTGAATAAACGAAGGAAGGAGAGAAAGACATATTGAATAAGAGAAGGAAGGAGAGAAAGACGTATTGAATAAGAGAAGGAAGGAGAGAAAAATATATTTAATAAACGAAGGAAGGAGAGAAAGATATATTGAATAAACGAGGGAAGGAGAGAAAAATATATTAAATAAAGGAAGGAAGGAGAGAAAGATATATTGAATAAACGAGGGAAGGAGAGAAAGACATATTGAATAAAGGAAGGATGGAAAGAAAAACATTTTATATAAACGAGGGGAGGAGAGAAAGACAATGAATCAGTGAATCAATATTGAACAAACGAAGGAAGGAGAGAAAGAATTATTGAATAAACAAAGGAAGGAGAGAAAGGGATATTCAATAAACGAAGGAAAGAGAGAAAGGGATATTCAATAAACGAAGGAAAGAGAGAAAGGGATATTCAATAAACGAAGGAAAGAGAGAAAGGGATATTCAATAAACGAAGGAAAGAGAGAAGGCAGGAAGAACTCCATGTTGGGGAAAGTTTCGGCAATGGTCCTTAACCTCTCTGGCTCTTGCTCATTGATAAGGATCTGGCAGACGCCGTTTCCTTCGGCAAGATTCGTGAAATTTCGGCTTCAGTTGACATGAATTTGCCTTGTTTTTTTTTTTTTTTTTTTTTTTTTTTGATGGAGGGGGTGTGTAGGTGAGATTTTTTTGTTTTTGTTTTTTTGTTTTTTTGTTTTTTGTTTGTTTGAATACGAAATTTCGGCTTCAGTTGCCATGAATTTGCCTTGTTGTTTTTTGTTTTTGTTTTGGTGGAGGGGGTGTGTAGGTGGGAGCTTTTTTTTGTTTGTTTGTTTGTGTGTTTGTTTACGAAATGTCGGCTTCAGTTGCCATGAATTTGCTTTTGGGGGGTGGTTGAGGGGGGAGCTTTTTTCTTTGTATATACTTCTTTTTGTAATTGTGAGTGTGTGTGTGTGTTTCTTTCTTTATCTTTTTTTTTTTTTTTTTTTTTTTTTTTTTTTTTTTTTTTTTACTATTTTCTTCATATCTGTTTAGTGTTCTTTTTTTCCCTACTTAATCCACCCTTAATCCCCCTTCCACTGCTTCCTTCTCTCTCCTTCCTTCCCTTCCTTTCACTCTTCCTAACCTCTTTCCCTCCCTCACGCCCTTCCGCCCTTTCTCTCTCCTCTCCTCCCCCCCCCCCCTTCTCTATCCCTCCTTTTCCATCTTCCATCCTTTCTTTCCACCTTTTTTTCTCTCATCCTCCATCCCTCCCCTCCGTCCCCATTCCCCTTCTTTCCCTCCCCTCCCTTTCCTTCCAACACCTCTTTCCCCCCCCCCCCCTTCTCTCCCCCCCCCCCCCCCCCCTTTCACCCCCTCCTTCCCCCCCCCCCCCCCCCCATCTCACTCACTCTCCCCTTTAACCCCTTCAACCCCTCTTTCTCTTTCCTCTTCTCTCTCTTCTCCTCCAACCTGCCCCCTCTCCCCCTACCCCCCTCTCTTCATCTCCTCCCTTCACCTTTCCTCTCATCCTTTTTCGCTTCTTCTTTCCCTCTTCCCTTAGCCTTTTCTCTCCTTTTCTCCCTTCCCCCTTCTTATCTCCCTCTCCTTCTTTCCCTAGCCTTCTCTCTCCTTCTCTCCCTATCCCTTTTCTTCACTCTCTCCCACTCTTCCCCCCAGCTTTCTTTCTCCTTCTCTCCCTTTCCCCTCCCTTCTCTCCCCCTCCCCCCTCCCTTTCCCCCTCTACACCTCCCTCTCCCCCTCCCGCCCTCCATTCCCCCCTCTCCCCCTCCCTTTCCCTCTCTCCCACTCTCCCCCTCCCTTTCCCCCTCTCCCCCTCCCTTTCCTCCCCCTCCCTTACCCCCTCTCCCCCTCTCCTCCTCTCTTCCCCTTCCCCCCCTCTCCCCCTCTCTTTCCCCTCCCCTCTATTCTCTTCTCCCCCTCCCTTTCCCCTCCCCTCTCTTCCCCTCTCTTTCCCCTTCCCTTTCCCCCTCTCTTTTCTCCTCCTCTCCCCCTCTCTTCCCCTCTCCCCTTCCACCTTTGCAAGAAAACCGAAAGGCCGGGAACACGAAGGGCAACACCCACGTCCCAAATGACCCCCGGGGTAACAAGACAGTCTGGCAGTCGGTTCAGGCACTCGCAATCAGATTTGGCACACGAGGGGAATTCTCCTCTCGTCTCTCTCTCTCTCTTTCTCTCTCTCTCTCTCTCTCTCTCTCTCTCTCTCTCTCTCTCTCTGTCTTTCTTTCTTTCTTTATCTCTCTCTTTCTTTCCCTTTTTTTCTCTATCTGTTTCTTTATTCTTCTATCTCTCTCTCTCTCTCTTTCTCTTCCTTTCCCCCTCTTTCCTTCTTGTTTTATCTCTCTCTTTCTTTATTTCTCTCTCCCTCTCTCTCTCTCTCTCTCTCTCTCTCTCTCTCTCTCTCTCTCTCTCTCTCTCTCTCTCTCTCTCTCTCTCTCTCTCTCTCTCTCTCTCTCTCTCTCTCTCTCTCTCTCTCTCTCTCTCTCTCTCTCTCTCTCTCTCTCTCTCTCTCTCTCTCTCTCTCTCTCTCTCTCTCTCTCTCTCTCTCTCTCTCTCTTTCTTTCTCTCCATCTTCCTTCTTTCTCTCTTTTCTCTTCTCTCTTTATTTCCTCCTCTTTTTCTTAATTTTCTCCTCCCTTCTTCCTCACTTCATCTTGTATTTCTTCACTTATTCATTTTTGTATCTTTATATTCTTTATCGTCTTCCTTTGTTCTTGCTATCTCCTCTTTCTCCACTGTTCCTGTCTCTTTCATTCCTCCTTCATTTCAAAGAAAGGACGGAGAAAGAGGGAATAAGAGTGAAAAAGGAAAGATGGACGAATGAAAGAAGAAGGAAGGTAGAAAGAAAGGAGAAAGAGGGGAAGAGAAAGAAAGAAAGAAAGAAGGAAAAAGGAAAAAAAAGAGAGAAAATGGGGGAAAAGCGGGGAGAATAAATAGGGAAAGAAGAAAAACAGTGAAAAGGGGGAAAAGAGGTGAGAATAAATAGGGAAAGAAAAAAACAGTGAAAGAAAGGAAAATGGGGGGGGGGGGGGGAAGGAGAGGGTGCAGAGAAAAAAAGGGGGGAAATAGCGGAAACAGTGAAGATAGGGAGGAGGGGGAAAAGGTGAAGAAAAAAAGAAAGAGGGGGAAAGTGGGCGTAAAGGATAGGGAAAGAGAGAAAGAGAGAGAGCGAGAGAGAGAGATTAAACCTGAGAGAGAGAGAGAGAAAAAAAAAGAGAGAGAGAGAGAGAGAGAGAGAGAGAGAGATGGAAGGAGAGAAGAGGTCAAAACTGACAACGAACAGGAGGCACAAACAGAAAATGGAAAGAGGAAGACACAGGACAAGCACGCGTTAGATATAGCTGATCTCTTCTCTCACTCTCAACCCCTCGTCCTCTCCCTCTCCCTCTCCCTCTCCCTCTCCCCGGTGTCTCCCTCCCTCCCTCTCTCCTCCCCTCTTTTCCTCTCCTTTCCCTCAACCTCTCTCCCACCCTTTTCCTCTACTTTCCCCCCTTTCCCTCCCCTTCTCCTCCCCTTCTCCTCCCCCTTCCCTCCCTACCTCCCTTTCCCTTCCCCTCTTTCCTCCCTCCTATCCCCTCCTATCCCCTCCACTCTCTCCCTCTCCCCTCACGCCCTTTCACTTTGAAAAAAAAAAAAAGTGAAACGTATACAAATTTCCACCCTTTAAGGTAAAGAGTAGAACAAGGGGTAGATCTTTCCCTAGAATGAATAGCTAGTCCGGCAAAATTTAATTAAGAGGCATTCTCCCCCTTTTGGCTTCCGAGTAAGTCAGTGCAAATACTTGATACGATGAAGAGGTTGACTGTTTTTTTTTTTTTTTTTTTTTTTTTTTTTTTTTTTTTTTTTTGCTTTTTTATGTTCTGGGGAAAAAAAGTGAAGGGCTGTGTGTTGGATGGATACTGTTCTTTCTCACTCCTGTGTATATGTATTTTTTCGGTCTGTCTTTTCTCCCTCTTTCTCTTTCTCTCTTTTTTTCTCTCTTTTCTCTCTCTCTCTCTCTCTCTCTCTCTTTCTCTCTCTCTCTTTCTCTCTCTCTTTCTCTCTCTCTCTCTCTCTCTCTCTTTCTCTCTCTCTCTGTCTCTCTCTCTTGTGCTGGATGGATACTGCTCTTTCTCACTCCTGCGTATGTAGTCTTTCGGTCTGTCTTTTCTCTCTCTTTCTCTTTCTCTCTCTTTCTCTCTCTCTCTCTCTCTCTCTCTCTCTCTCTCTCTCTTTGTTTTCCCTCCGAGAGAGAGAGAGAGAGAGAGAGAGAGAGAGAGAGAGAGAGAGAGAGAGAGAGAAAGAACGAGAGAAAGAAACAGAAAGAGAGAAAGAGAATGCGAGAGGGATACGAAATATGTGAGAAAGGAAGGAAGATAGAAAAATATATGATAAAGAGAAAGAGAGAACGGAAGAACGCAATGCAGATGATAGAACGGGAAAGAGGAGGACGTAAAATACAAGGAGGAAAAAAAGAATAACGAAGTAGGAAAAACAAAAGAAAGAAAAAAATAAGGTTAAAAGGAGTGATGAACGTGATGTTATCCGGAAATGATGATGATTGTGATGATGACATGGAAGGGAAGGATCTGTTAATGGAGTGATTTAGAAGGACAATAGGATGATGGTGATAGTGATGGTGACAATTTCATTGATAGTGACAGTCTTAGTGATAGTGATCTCAGTTGACAGCATGATGATGAAATAGAACATGATAGTGATGGTGAGTTGCTATATCTATAGTGATGGTGATAGTGACGGTCTCAGTGATAGTGGTAGAGGATAATATGTGAATGAATGTCAAGAGAGAGAGAGAGAAAAAAAAACAAGGAAGGAACGGGACCAGACAAGAATAGGAAGATATAAATAACAGTAAAAAAAAGACAAGAAAAGAGACGAAAGCCAAAAAATAAAAAAAGAGAGAAAAAAGAAAGAAAGACAAGAAATCAAACAGAAAAACAAGCAGAAAACCGGGAAATGTTGCCAGCGACGAGAACCCAAAAGCCGCAAACTTCCCCTGAAAAAGGCAGTGAATTCCCCGATATTAATCTGGCGCTGGACTGAGCACAGTGATCTGGCCTTTTATTTATCGCTCCATGTTGTCTGGCGCGAGATTACGGTCTTCGCTCGCCCGCCGTTCACAGGCTCTGGTCTGGGGGTTCAGTACAGGGCTTCAGGGGCTTGTATGTGGCTTCAGGGATGTATGTTTGGCTTGGGGACTTTGTGCATGACTCCAGGGCTTTATGCATGGGCCTCAGGGACATCGGCATGATCAGGGCCGTGTGTAGGGCTTCAGAGCCTCTGGTTGGGGACTTTGTGTATGGTTTCAGGGTCATTGTGAATGGATTTGGGGTGTGTGCATGTCTAGAGGATCGTGTCAAGAACACGCTGGAAAAAACATGATTACTTAAGGAACTTGTCCAAGACTTTGACGAAGACCTTGTACAACTGCACAAGATTGAGGAGCGTGTGCAAGTTATAAGTGTGTGAGGCCGTGTACAAGTCCATGAAGCTTTGTACAAGACTTACAGACTACTTCCTACACTAGACGGAGGTCGCCGGGGGTCATTCTGAAAGCACATTAAAAACTTTTTCATGTCCTGTTTTTAAGTTTTTAAAGTCAATACGCTGGAAAAAAATAATACTAATCGTGTGTGCAGAGCTGGCGAAGGGGTCGTGTACAAGAGTCGCCCTCCGGAGGTCGTGCTCAGGTGATGAGGTCGTCACAGTCGGCATTAATTCCGGTCTTCCTTTGTCTCCCGAAGACCTTAGAGCCTGTTAAGTCTTCGCCCAGAACTCCTGCGTCACCTTATCTGCATGAGACGGTCGTGACGTCTCTCTTCAATTATAGTTCTCTCTCTCTCTCTCTCTCTCTCTCTCTCTCTCTCTCTCTCTCTCTCTCTCTCTCTCTCTCTTTCTCTCTCTCTCTCTCTCTCTCTCTCTCTCTCTCTTGCACCCTATACATATCTATTCTATTCTAACGTTATAGTGTCCATACAATACAGCGACATGGAAACCCCCTAACGAATAGCTAATACCTTGCTTAAGATACGAAATACTTTGCTAGCAACCCAGTGCAACACATGCCTCCTTGCCTTCAACAATCCTTACCCCGCGGTCTCAGGTTAGGTATGCTGTAAGGTACGTTTAAGAATGCTGGGTTAGAAGAAGAAGAAGAAGAAGAAAAAAAAAAAAAAAAAAAAAACAGGATCTGGCATGTGGGCTGTAACAGGTACACAGTATTCACAGTAGTCTGGGTTCAAGTGAATAGATATGTGTATTTACATGTGTATACCACACAAACACACACACGTATATACACACAAACAAACACAAACACACACACACATACAAACATATGCAACCTAATATCGCGCTGTTTAAACATAAACATTTGGTAAAAACAAAACCTAAACACAGACACACACAATGCACATACCATTAATATCATTGTAAATAATGTATCATATTCATCAAATGTTATATAAAGGAATATATATCAGTTCATGAAATGATAAATGACAAGTCACGTGTTAACATGAGTCATATTTCATGTTTTGTTTTGTATGGCAGTGGAAGGTTGGTGGGGAATTATCTGTTTGTTTGGTTGTTTGGTTGTTTGTCTCTCCCTTTGCTCTTTCACTCTATATTGGTCTACCTTTGTTTATTTATTTTTACTTTTTTTTTTCTTTTCTCTTTCTCTGTCTTAATCTCAGTCTCTGTCTTTCTGGCTCTCTTATTGCTCTGTCTCTCTCTCTCTCTGTCTCTCTGTCTCTCTGTTTCTCTCTGTCTCTCTCTCTCTCTCGCTCTCTCTCTCTCTCGCTCTTTCTCTCTCTCTCTCTCTCTCTCTCTCTCTCTCTCTCTCTCTCTCTCTCTCTCTCTCTCTCTCTTCTCTCTCTTCTCTTATTTCCCAAAACTACATAAAAAAATAATATGCACATATGTGTATATAGACAAACATATGCATTGAGAAATACATAAATAACCAGACACACAGACAGATAGATAAATTGGTAAAAAAACGAAGAAGACAACAGATAGATAGACACACAGATATAGATAGACAGATAAGTAGATATGCAGAGTAATGCCCCGAGAAAGAGAGGGAGAGAAAGGAAGGAAAGAGGAAAATTCTCACTCCACTAAATTGGATTTCATCTCCTGCTAGAACACGAGTCACAGCGGGAGTAAAAGTGTTTCAAGATTTAATAGAAGTGAGCGCGAAAATGCAAGAAGGTGAAGAAAAGGGCGAACAGAGAGAGAGAGGGAAAGAGTGAGGGAGGGAGAGAGAGGGAGGGAGAGAGGGAGAGGGAGGGAGAGAGGGAGAGGGAGGGAGAGAGGGAAGATGGGAGAGAGAGAGAGAGAGAGGGGGGAGGGAGGGGGAGGGGGGAGGGGAGGGGGGAGAGAGAGAGAGAGAGAGAGAGAGAGAGAGAGAGAGAGAGAGAGAGAGAGAGAGAGAGAGAGAGAGAGAGAGAGAGAGAGAGAGAGAGAGAGAGAGAGAGACAGAGAAAGAGGGGGGGAGGGGGTAAGGATAGGGGTTTAGGGAAGGGGATGGCAGAGTGGCAGTGGAGGGGGGGTATTTTTTATAAATTGTTTTACAACCTCTTCTCTTGTTATGTTTGTGTATACTAGAGCGTATGTGTTTGTGCATGTGTGTGTGTGTGTGTGTGTTTGTGTGTATGTGTGTGTGTGTGTGTGTGTGTGTGTGTGTGTTATGTATATGTGTGTGCATGAAAATTTCAATTCCGAAAGACTTGCCTCGTGAATGTGGCCATGCAGTCATGCGGGCACTCCCACGGTTCTCTTATGACCCGACTTTGTTCGTCTTCTAATTCCCTTTTTGTTTTATTTTTCTAATGTTTTTGGTTTCGTCTTCTTTTTTTTCTTTCGTTTTATATTTTACTTCCTCCCTTATAACCAAGCAAGAAAGGAATATATTCTATCCTCTCTTATGTTTTCCTGTTTATTTGTTTTTCGTTTTGTTTCTAATCATTCGTCACCTTGTACATTTATTCAATTGGTTATGCAACGCAAACACATACACGCAAAGTACACAAACACACACAGACCAATAAACAAACACACAAATACACAAAACCCATACACACAAACACAATCACACGGAACATAAACCCA
>BOPN01001412.1:192500-195000 GCA_017312705.2 Penaeus japonicus
ACCACAACCACCACCACCATCACAACCACTACCACCATCACCACCACCTACCACCACCATCACCACCAGCGAGCCTGTTCGTTTCCCGGCAGCGGCAGGTGATTAAATTCGCAGAGATAATTCGCACCTGTTCTTTAATTCCCGGAGACACAATATATTATCGACGGTGATGAGTGTTTAAAGTGATGTCTGTCGTTGGTGTTGTGGTTGTTATTGGTGTTGTGTTCTGTCGGTGGTGGTGGTTTGATAGTGGTGTTGTTTTGATAGTAGTGTTGTTTTGATGGTGTTGTTTTTGTGGTGGTATTATTTTGATGGTGGTGTTGTTTTGATGGTGGTGTTTTGATGGTGTTGTTTTGATGGTGGTGTTGTTTTGATGGTGGTGTTGTTTTGATAGTGGTGTTGTTTTGATTATGTTGATTTGATGGTGTTGTTTTAATAGTGGTGTTGTTTTGATAGTGATGTTGTTTTGATGGTGGTGTTTTGATGGTGGTGCTGTTTTGATAGTGGTGTTGTTGTGATAGTGGTGTTGTTTTAATGGTGTTGTTTTGATGGTGTTATTTTGATGGTATTTGTTGTTTTGATGGTGCTGTTTTGATAGTGGTGTTGTTTTGATGGTGTTGATTTGATGGTGGTGTTTTAATGGTGGTGCTGTTTTGATGGTGTTGTTTTGATGGTATTGTTTTGATAGTGGTGTTGTTTTGATGGTATTGTTTTGATAGTGGTGTTGTTTTGATGGTATTGTTTTGATAGTGGTGTTGTTTTGATGGTATTGTTTTGATAGTGGTGTTGTTTTGATGGTATTGTTTTGATAGTGGTGTTGTTTTGATGGTATTGTTTTGATAGTGGTGTTGTTTTGATGGTATTGTTTTGATAGTGGTGTTGTTTTGATAGTGGTGTTGTTTCGATAGAATTGTTTTGATGATGTTGTTTTGATAGTTACACGAGAAGAAAGATGATGTTTATTGATGATTATAAGAATAGTAACGATAGTATTAATGATTATTTTAGTAATAATAACAATGATAAGAATGTTTATGAAAATAACAAAGATAAAACGAATGATATTAACAATGTTAATGAAAATGATAAGAAAAAGTAAAATTGACAATAATGAGGATAATCATAATAACAATAATAATGATAATAAGAAAAACGATAATTATGACAATAAGAAAAACGATAATAATGATAATAACGATGGTCATAACAATAATAATAACAAAAATACCAGAAAATAATAATGATAACGAACACAACATTGATAAAAAACAATACTACCATCAAAAATATTTATCCTCCGAATAGAAGTAGAATTAAAAATATACTTTCCCCAACCAGCATACCCACGCCCCTACGCAGTCGATAATCTCATCAACACCTCATTCATTCAGCATATTATAAATGGAAGGGATTATATCATGTAATGGGTCATGCATTTGCAATTAGTGACTTTATCGCTTTAATCCCATCATGCAGGGCACCGGAGCTGTAAAATCTGTGTTGTGTGGTGTGTGTGTGTGAGTGTGTGTGTGTGTGTGTGTGTGTGTGTGTGTGTGTGTGTTGTATGGGTGTGTCGGGGGGTGTGCTTTGTAAGTGTGTGTGTGTGTGTGTTTGTGTGTGTGTGTGTGTGTGTGCATATAAATAAATGAATAAATAGATGAATGAATAAATAGATAAATTAACAAATAAATGAATAAATAAATAGATAAATAAATAAATAAACAAATAAATATATATACATATATACATATATATATATATATATATATATATATATATATATATATATATATATATATATATATATATGTATATATATATATATATATATATATATATATATATATATATATATATATATATAGATGTATGTATATATATATATATATATATATATATATATATATATATATATATACATATATATATGTATGATATAATTGATAATAATATTAAAGATACTAAATACCATCACTTCCACCCAACCCCCTTACGTTTCCTCTGTTTACCCTCCACCCTCTCCACCCCCTTCACCCCCTCCCCCTCCCCTCTCCAACCCCTCCCCCCCACCATCTATCCCCCAAACCATCCACCATCAGCCCTACCCCCCCCCCGCCAACCCTAAACTCCCTCAACCTGCCCCTCCCCCTCCACCACCCCCTCACACCATCCCCCTCCACACCTGCCCCCACCTCACACCCAGCTTCCACAAGTCACAATGTTTGCTCTACCTCGCTAATTATCTTGATTAATTCAGTTGCTTGAGAACCTAGGAGATGAATTACAGTTGCGACGGCATTCTGGGAGAGAGGGGTGGGGAGAGAGAGAGAGAGGGGTGGGGAAGAGAGAGGGGAGGAAGACAGAGAGATGGAGGGGAGGAGAGGTGAAGGGATGGAGAGAGAGGAGGAGGGAGAAAGAGGAAGATAGTGTGAGAGAGAGAGAGAGAGAGAGAGAGAGAGAGAGAGAGAGAGAGAGAGAGAGTGGGAGAGAAAGAGAGAGA
>BOPN01001412.1:199461-201961 GCA_017312705.2 Penaeus japonicus
TTCTTTTTCATTTCCCTTTCTCCTCTTTCATCTTCCTTTCATTTCCTTTGTTTTGCTTTCTTTTATATTTCAATAATTTTTTTTTTTTCTTCTTTTTCTTCAGCTTTTATTTCTACTCTTATTCCTACTATTATTATTCATTTGTATTTTCTACTTTTATCTATTTTTTTTTACTTTATTTCAAGCGAAAAATAATAGAAGAGAAGAAGATAACGTTCAGAATTATGGGAAAGAGAGAGGGAGAGAGAGAAAGAGAGAGAGAGAGAGAGAGGAGGGGAAGAGAGAGAGAGAGAAAGAGAGAAAGAGAGAAAGAGAAAGAGAAAGAGGGAGAGAAAGAGAAAGAGAAAGAGAGAAACTACAAGGGAGGAGGGGGGAGAGAGAGTGGGAGATAAAGAACAGAAAAATATGAAATATACACAATAATTACGAAGGTTTTCACACAGCATCCAAAAATGACACCCAGCATGAGATGACGTCACTTAATTGCTGCGTGATCAAGCAAGATCAATCGACATCAGTGTAGCGGGAATATCATAGTTTTTTTTTTTTTTTTTTTTTTTTTTACTAATACTGAAATGGAAAAAAAATAGATATAAAAAATACCATAATGTTAGCTTCTGTAATGAGATCCCAATATCGTTTTTTTGTTTGTTTGTTTATCTGTATGTATGCATATTTTTTTTAATGTTTGTTTTCCTTCGTATCTTTTGCCTTTAGCTGGTTGACTGGGTATCTCTCACTTTCTATGTCTCTTTCTCGCTTTCTTTCTTTCTCTTTCTTTCTTTCTCTCTCTCTATCTCTGTTTTTTTCCCTCGCTTTCTCTCTCTCTCTTTCTCTCTCTTTCTTTTTCTCTTTCTCTCTCTCTCTTTCTCTTTCTCTTTCCCTCTTTCTCTCTCTTTCTTTTTCTCTTTATCTCTCTCTCTCTTTCTCTTTCTCTCTTTCTTTTTCTCTTTCTCTCTTTCTTTCTCTCTTTCTCTCTCTTTCTTTTTCTCTTTCTCTCTCTTTCATTTTCTCTTTCTCTCTCTTTTTCTTTCTCTTTCTCTCATTCTCTCTTTCTTTCTCTCTCTCTCTCTCTCTCTCTCTTTCTCTCTCTTTCTTTCTCTATTTCTTTTTTTTCTTTCTCTCTCTTTCTCTCGCTCTTTCTCTTACTTTCTTTCTCTCGCTCTCTCTCTTACTTTTTTTCTCTCTCACATACAGACACACGAACACAAACACACACACACACCCATACACACATAAATACACACACATAAACACACATGAAAGATGAAAGCACACATATAAACACATACACACACATGAACACACATGAAAGATGAAAGCACACATATAAACACATACACACACATGAACACACATGAAAGATGAAGGCACACATAAAAACACATACACACACATGAACACACATGAAAAATGAAAGCACACATATAAACACATACACACACATGAACACATACAAAAGATGAAAGCACACATATAAACACATACACGAACAAAAGAATAAAAAATGTGAATACAAAAAAAAAAAAAAAAAAATTAAACATCTTATAACAGACAGCTATTTTCCAAAATGTTTCGCTTGTCTCATTAAGAAAAAGATAAATGTCGCAACACGCTGAAAACAATGAATATCTAATTCTAAAGAATATACAATCGAAGAAACGAGAAAAAGAAAAGAAAAAGAAAATAGCGTCCCATAAAAATGAAATAAGGTTCAAAATGCTTAACTTTTGAACGTAATTTTTTCCATTAAGGATTTCTCCCAAACATAAATGTCAGTTTGTTCTTGTTGTTGTTGTTGTTGTTTATTATGGTACGTTTCTTTTTTATTCTTTTTTTTTGGGGGGGGAGGGGGGATGAGAGGGAGGAGTCATTGGGTATATTTGCAATTTCTTTCTCTATCTTTCTTTCTCTCTCTCTCTCTCTCTATCTCTCTCTCTCTCTCTCTCTCTCTCTCTCTCTCTCTCTCTCTCTCTCTCTCTCTCTCTCTCTCTCTCTCTCACACACACACACACACACACACACACACAAGTGAGTTTTTTTTTTTTTTTCTTCTTCTTCTTCTTTTTCTTCTTTTCTTTTCTTCTTTAATCAGGAGTTCTCCATTTCAGACACGCCTGCAAGTCCATCATCGAAATAAAATTCTTAATGTTTTTTTATAACGAGGTTCCAAATAACGTTATCGCAATGTTAATGGAGATTTATACCTTTTTTTTCTCTTTCTTTTTTTTCGAGAAGGGGGGGGGGGCGAAGTGGAGAGGTGGAGGTAAAAGGGGTTGGGGTGGGGGATGGGGGGATATTTCAATGACGTCATCAATTCGATATTACAACAGGATGACACGTGACGGGATGAATGACGTCATGGGAATAATTATTTTGTTTGATTTTAAACAATAAAGGGTGAAAGTATGACAGTGAATTCACTATGAATGTGATAGTGATATTGAGTGTTGGTGATGGTGATGATTGTGGTGATCATGATGATGGTGATGATGATGCT
>BOPN01001412.1:209461-214461 GCA_017312705.2 Penaeus japonicus
AGTGGGGAGGAGAGGGAGAGAAGGGAGGAGAAGAGGGGAGAGAGTGGGGAGGAGAGGGAGAGAGGGAAGAGAAGAGGGGAGAGAGAGAGAGAGGGGAAAGGAGAGAGGGAGGAGAAGAGGAGGGGGGAGGGGGATAGTAAGACAGGGGATGGAGGGAGAGGGGAAGAAGAAGGAGGAAGATAAGAAAGAGAAAGGGAAGGAGGGGAAAGAGGGAGGAGATAGAGGTAGGGGAATCAGAGGGGAGGCGAAGCGAGGAGAAAAAAGGAGGAAGACAAACGATAAGTAGAGGGAAGGAGCAAGTAGAAGAAAAGAGATAGGGAGAGAGAAAGACGGAGGGGAAAGAGGAAAGAGGGAAAAGAGGAAAGAGGGAAAAGAGGAAAGAGGAAAAAGGGAAAAGAGGGAAAATAGGAAAGAGGGGAAATAGGAAAGAGGGGAAAAAGGAAAGAGGGAAAATAGGAAAGAGGGGGAGGGAAGGCTTGATTGTTTCAAGAGATTTCGGCAAGTGGATTCATGACTGAGGAAAGGGAGTGAGGAGAGCGGAAAATCAATTAGCAAAGAGGTACGTAAATGGATAGAGGGATGGAGAGATGGGGAAAAGTGCCTATGGATGAATATATGACGAGATCATTCGGCATGTCTCATTTTTTGCAGTGCTTTTTATCTATTTATTTATTCATCTTTCACTATCCCACTCCCTCTCTCCGTCTTGTTTTCTGCCCCTTTCTTTCTCTCTCTCTCTCTCTCTCTCTCTCTTTCTCTTTCTCTTTCTCTCTCTCTCTCTCTCTCTCTCTCTCTCTCTCTCTCTCTCTCTCTTTCTTTACATACATACTTTTATTCTCCTTTATTGCAGGCATGTCCCTATTCTTACCTTTTGATATCCACTCAATGTTATCTTCTAATCTCTTGTACAAGTAAGAAGTAACACATGTACTTTTTTTCCTCGAATTTTGTTTGAGAGAGAGAGAGAGGGAGGCAAAAGAATGTTCCTATACAGATATATCTATTCTTGTCTCCACATGGCCAAGATATATATAAGGATCCAATATTTAAGGCCATCCTTGATTATCTCTTTATGGAAAGTTCAAAACTGTGACCATGCCATGCTGCCCTCGTGCCCTGACCTCTCCAGAGATTGAGGGATGTCAGGATAGATAAATTCCTACAGGATAAGACCTCTATTCCCAGTTCAACAGAGGAGAGGCATCATAACCTGCAATCGCTTCCCAGGAAAGGTTATTTACTAGTTACAATAATCTTTAATATATAGCATGAGGTTGTACTTAACCCCACATTCTGTTCATAATGAAGTATATTGACTCACAAAGAATTTTCCGGATCAACCTCCATATAATGTAAGTCCACTCGGGCAACTAAACGAGAGCGTGATATATTTGGTGGCAGCGGTGGGATTACAGATAAAATATGCCATATAGTGAGAAGGGAGAGGAGAAACAGACACATAGAGAGAAATATATATATAAAAAGAGAGGATAAAAATCAATTAAACACATGAAGGGCTGAAAAGGAGACAAAATAAGGAGAAAGAGAGATGGGGAGAGAATAAGAGAGAAAAAACAATAGTAAATGAAAGTTGATGACATAGAAAATTCATGCATGCATCCATTAATCCATCTATCCTTACATACATACATACATACAAACATCCATTCAAACATACATCCAAACATACATACACCTACACATACACGCACATATACCCACATAGTTCNCCCCTAAACTTTCACTTCCCCCCCCCCTGGACAGATTTCCTCAACCAGCCCCCCCCCCCACCCCCCACCCCCCATCCCCCAATTCGACCAAAAGAATTATGCAAATCACATCAGGCAAAAGACATTATTCAGGTGATTTGCGTATCAGGGAGGCAAGGAACGGCGGAGAGGCAGTCAGTGTGATGGTGATTTTGATGGTGATGTGATGGTGAGACGTATGGTGATGTGGTTGGGGAGGGATTGTCAGGGTGGGTGATGGGTATGGTGATGTGTTTGGGATGGGATTGTGTTGTTGTTGTTTTTCGCGTGGTGGGTATGGTGGCGCGGTTGTGATGTGGTAGTGGTGTTATAGTGTTGGGTATGGTAGTGGTGGTGTGGTCGTGAAGTGAGCTTATGGTGGTGCGATTGTGATGTGATAAGAGTGGTATGATAGTGAAGAGGATATAGTCAAATGATAATGATGACTATTGTGGTCGTACAGTGACATGACAGTGATGGTCATGGTGTCTGATAGTGACATGACAGAGATGGCTATAGCTATGTGACGGGAGAGGGTTATGATGATAAGATAGTGATCCAGTAATTGTAATAGTTGTGGTGTACTTGTGATGTTAGAATAGTGATGTGACTTTAATAATGAAATAAAAAAAATAGTGATATAATTGTGATGCGAATGATAGATCTAGATAGGAACATCGCTATAGTGATACGAGAATAAAGCGATAGTGATGTGATATTGTGATATGGTGGTGCGCTTGTGATGTGATAGTGATTTTATAGTGGTAAAAATGATGGTGCGGGTGTGAAGAATTAGGGTATAGTGGTACGTTTGTGAAGGGATAGTGATGTTATAGTGTAGATATGGTGGAGCTGGGGCAAAGTCACAAGACATACTACCTGAATATAACATAGCCTGTGAAAAAAATATATATATATATATATACATATATATATATATATATATATATATATATATATATATATATATATATATATATATACATGTGTGTGTGTATATATATATATATATATATATATATATATATATATATATGTATACATATGTATATATATGTATATATATATACATATATATATATATATATATATATATATATATATATATATATATATATATATATATATATATGAATTGATGAATGAAAATGTAATTTTCCCTAAAAATAAAGAAACTTGATCATATCTTTTCTCTTTCGTTGGATGAATAAACGGGAGAAGAGACAGATAGACGATAGAAGGATAGATAGATATTTTCGTATCTCTCTCTCTCTCTCTCTCTCTCTCTCTGTATCTGTCTCTCTCCCTCTATCTCTCTCTCTCTCTCTCTCTCTCTTCTTCTTCTTCTTCTTCTTCTTCTTCTTCTTCTTCTCCTTCTTCTTCCCTCTCTACCACCCCTCCATACCTCCCTACTTACCTACCCTCCATCCTCCCTTCCTCTATTCCTACGTCCTTACCTCCTTCTCTCCCTCCCTTCCTCACTAATTCCCCTCCACCCCTCTCCCAACCTCTCCTCCTCCCCCTACCTCCCCTCTTTACGGAATTCCCGGAAGAGAGAGAGAAAGTGTGATGGGTGTCGTAGTCTGTTGGAACTGATAACCCACCACAAATAAGGTAGTTGATGTCAGACACAGGGTTTGTACAGTTCAGGTTTATTCCATAACACAAATAGTCTGCCGTTATGGTACACGATAGATAATATGCACTACGGCACAATGATCACAGTAATAAACACAGAGAAAGAGACAGAGAGAGAGAGAGAAAGAGAAAGAGAGAGAAAGGGACAGAGAGAAAGAGACAGAGACAGAGAGAGAGAGAGAGAGAGACAGAGAGAGAGAGAGAGAGAGAGAGAGAGAGAGAGAGAGAGAGAGAGAGAGAGAGAGAGAGAGAGAGAGAGAGGGAGAGAGAGAGAGAGAGAGAGAGAGAGAGAGAAACAGAGACAGAGAGTGAGAGAAAGAGAGAGAGAGAGAAGAGAGAGAGAGACCAAGACCAGAAACAAGACGAAGGTAAGGTCCCACACTCTACCCCGAGAACAAAATAGCTCCGTTTTAGCGAAAGTGGATCCTTGATGGAGAAAGGAGGGAAAAAAGCGGAATGGAGAGAGAGGAGTGGGTAGGTGGGGGGGGGGGGGTAAGTGAAGGTCGGGTGGGGGTGGGGAAGGTGGGTGGGGGATGGAGGGAGGAGAGAGGGAGGAGGAAGGTTGGGTGGGGAGGGGAGGGAGTTGATAGGTAGGTGGGAGGGTGGGGGAGGGAGGGAGGGAGGGAGGGGTGACGGGGATGGAGGAGAGGGAGCCGGTAGGAGGGGAGGAAGGTGGATGGGGGATGGAGGGAGGGAAGAGGGGTGGGGAGGGAGTAGTGAGGGGCATGGAAGGAAGAAAGAAGGAGGGGAAGGGGAGAGAGGGGGAGGATGGAGGGAAGGAGAGGTGGCGAGTGAGGTAGGGCAGGGAGAATGGGGGAGAAGAAGAGGAGGGGAGGGAGTAGACGGGAGGAGTAGGGGGCGAGGGTGGGAGATGGAGGGAGGGAGGATAGGTGGGGGATGGGGAGGGGGTAGGGGAATGGATGGGGGTAGGAAGAATAGGGTAAAAGTATAAAGGATAGGAGAGAAAGAGAGAGAGATGAGGGAGAAACAAAGAGAGAAAGAGAGAGAAATAGAGACATAAAGTGAAACAGAAAGAGCGAGAGAGAAAGAGAGAAAAACGTTGAAAGAAAGGGTGATAACGAGGAGAGATGGGGGTTGGGGTAAGGGGAGGAGGGGGGTAAGTGGAGGAGGAGGTAAGGGGAGGAGACGGATCAGCGTTTCGCTTAATTGTTTCGGAAACCCTATTTTGAGTGAGGTGAAAGGGAGAAGGGGAAGAGGGAGGAGGGGAGAGGGAGAGAGAGAGAGAGAGAGAGAGAGAGGGAGAGAGAGAGAGAGAGGTAAGGGAGAAGAGGAATAGGGAGGAGGGGAGAGGGAGGGAGAGAGGAGAGAAGCACATGACACGCGTAGGATGGGCAGAGCACATGAGTTGAGGCAAGCAGAGCACATAGCAGAGGGTAGGAGAAAGAGATGAAGGAAGTGAGGAAAGGCAAGAAGAGAGGGGAAGAGGGAAGGTACGGGGAAAGAGGGGGAGGAAGAAAAAGAAGGAAAGAGAGATAGGGGGAAAAAAAGATTTAAAAGACAGAGGTTGAGAAGGAAAAATAGAGAACAAGGATAGGAGGACCAGAAGAAGGAGAAGGAGAAAAAAGAAAACAAAAGAAGAAAAAGGAAAGGAAA
>BOPN01001412.1:219461-224461 GCA_017312705.2 Penaeus japonicus
GTGATGTTATGGCGAGGGTGATGATGGCGGGGATGGTGATGATGATTTTGATATCATTGATAACAATGCTATTGATAGTCAGAATGAATATAGCAATACAAACGATATTTATCAATAACAAAATAAGAGTAAAGAGAGAGAAAAAAAAATAAAAAATAAACTCAGAACAAATAGGATAATAAACGGGAGAAAAAAAAGACAGTTCATAAACAAACTTTCGAGAACTGTTATAAAAAATAATAATAATAATAAAAAAAAAACGATAATGAATTGATAACTTAATGTCTAATCTTGAACAATTCCCTAACGACCCGTCTAAGTCCCTGAGGAAAGACAGACAAAGGTGAACAAAACTAGAAAAGTGTTATAAACCCGCTCTCTTTGGAAGCTCTGGGTGCAGGAACTATTTTCACATTCTACACATTCTTACAGTCTCAAGATAGATTTAAGAATGGTTCATTATCTATCGAAGGATCTATTAGCTCTGTCTTGCCGGAAGGGGTGGAGTAAGTGACGTAACTAGGTGTCTATCACAGGGGGGGAGGGGGATACCGAGGGGGGTACAGCTGATTATAGAGGGGGACGGGGGGGGGGGGGCACTAAGCGGGCGGAGGGAGGCTATACAGCTTGAGTGTTAGGGGGAAGTGTACTGTAAGCCCCCCTCCCCCTCCCCCTCCCCACCTAAGAAGATTTTGAAATGTGCACAATTCCATCCGCATACGTGTACAGAACTCAACTATCACTTTGCCAAAAATGCAAATTTTCGAGTTTCCGTCCCAACCTCGGATCCCTGTAAAGTAATCTTGCCACTTATATAACATGGCCATTACTCGCACATAGCAAAGAGGATCTTTCGTATCGTTGTGCTACATATTTTCAAAGTTGGCAACCAGAAACTGACAGTTCCTTTCACCGAAGGGCTAACAAGCGTAGAGACTGTGGCAGTAGTTAATAGGCCTAATTAATTGATAACCTAATTACTAATTACCTAATTAATTAACTACTCTAATAACCACCAATACCTTCGTTCTAATTCGTTTCCACAACCAAACAACCACATTATCAGCCGTATTCTATGACGTTTTCTGCGTGTCGTGGCCATGTCATGTTCATGTTATGTCCATGTCGTGTTCATGTAACGAATGCGGTAATCTAGGACGCAAAAGCGTGGCAAGTTTGCGGCAGTTGCTTCAGGTTTACCAACCGTTCCAAAGTTAACATGTTTCGGATGAATGACACTGTCCAAACGACAAATTCATAAGAGAAACAACAATAATAGGTAGCACTAACATAAGATACTTCAATTTTGGTATGAATCAGTCGTTGTACTTGTTCCTAGTTAAAGAATTGACAACCATTTCACGAACGCGCTGTTGGTAATTCACCCTACGCTCGATCAAAACAAACGGGATGAGAGGGATCGTGTGTTTATGAACAGATCTTCCTTATTTTATCTTTGTATATACTGTACATATATGCGCATTTTTAATATATCATACATATAGATTTAATGTATACATATTTCATATAATTATATGCTTTAATTTTACGTCCCTGACTACTTTTACCATTCATTTAACTTCACTCTCCTTCGAGAAGTCCGCTAAAAGGTAAACAAACTCAAAATCAGCAGAGAATCCATGTTTTCCTAAAAGAGTTTGTAATCCGTGTCTAGGACAATGATGCCTAATATAACCAATATAGGTATTACTTTTCAAACGTAGTATGCTCATATGAAGTTTTGGTAAGAAAAAGTACAGTAAAAATATGATTTTTTTGACTCGTGTAACTATCGTGACAAGCCTACCCCCTTGCCACGGAGTTTCCACGATTGTTCCAATACTTTCCACGCATTTGCCACGAATTTGCCACGCTTTTGCCGCGAACCCGCGCTTCTAGAATAAGAATCGCGGCATGTTCATGTCATGTACACGGCGCGCATAGGGACTTAGAATATGGCTGTATAAGCGACGCGCAACACAACCTCAACCATCAACACCCCTCCTCCCTTCCCCCCCCCCCCATATCCCTCCCTCCGTTGCTAACCAACGTTGCACTTCGTATATTCCGGCAGGATAGAGTGAAGGCAGATCTTAATATCAACGGACCCTTATTCCTATATCCTATTTATGACTGAATTCTAGATCGTTCTTTGTTTTATGGAAGGCATTTTTTTTTTTTTTTTTTTTTTTGTAAACTAATATCAATGGATATCATATTGGCGATCCAAACGCAGGCTTCATCTCACTCGTTAAAATACAGGTATCACCGATAAAAAAAAATTATTCATATGAATTATAGAGCTCTAGTGGACATTCCAGGCGTTTTATTGTGAAGTATGACCTTTTCCGGTGCTTCAACAGTGCGGAGGCCACGGCTAACGCTTGGCACTATCAGCTATGCTAATTTTACTATCATTTGTGGTAGGGGATTAGTGTCTTAGCATACTGTTTGCTCTATATATTTGTATGCACTTCGAAAATTAGGTTAGTTACTATTTTCGACAGCTATCGATTTATTTTTGTTATTTTTTATTTATTTATTTATTTATTTTATTTTATTTTATTATTATTTTTTTTTTTTTTTTTTTTTTTTTTTTTTTTTTTTTATTTTTTTTTTTTTTTTTTTTTTTTTTTTTTTTTTTTTGTAATAATCAAAATAAACGTTTCTCAGCAGAAAAAATAAGGGTCGTTTATGATCATTATATTCACCATGAAAATCTTACCTCACAACGCACCACATTTTTTTTTTTTTTTTTTTTTTTTTTTTTTTTTTTTTTTTTTTTTTTTTTTTTTTTTTTTTTTTTTTTTTTATTCTTATCTTTTTATTTTTTTTATTCTATTTTTTTTTCTATTTATCTATTGTTTCTTTTTTTATACCCGTCTTCTGTACTATTTTCGTAAGTATTTCAAATTGACTTTCCGATTTGGCACCATTTCCAAAGTAATTAAATTATTCTTCCACTTTGAATTGATTTTTGTACCTTCTTTTCCCTTCTTTAAGTCTATTGTCCCTTGACGATCTACTACAAATCTGATTGGCTGTAGATGACGTAATAGTGTAGCTGTCACGTGATCTATGGTGATTTTCATTGGCTCACTTGAATTCAAACTGTTCACTGCATCACTTTTTTGTTACTGGGAGAGGCCCTCCTGTTTTATTACTATCATTATTATTATTATCATCATTATTATTGTTACTATCATCAGTATCATTACTTCTATTATTGTTGTTGTTATCGTCATTATCATCATTATCATCATTATTTTCAACCGTTGTTTTTGTTATTATTATCATTATCGTCATTAGCATTACCATTTTGATATGATCATTAACCTTGTCGTTACCATTATTATGATCGTCATTATTTTGCTAATTCATCTCAATAAATTTCCTAACATATATTCATTTAATGTTTTTTTTTCGGGATCTGTATTTTTTACCGTTACATTCGATCAAATTAGACTAACTGCTACTACCTATATCCCTTCGCTTAATTGCCTATTTCCCCTCGTTTAATTGCCTATTTCCCCTCGTTTAATTGTCTACATTCCAGTTTATCTGATTTTTTTCTTTTTTTTCTATTTTCAACAACTTACCAATCGGGTTAGATACCTACCTTGTGTTTTCTATCTTTGTTTCTTAGACGATCTGCATTTACATCAATTTCTCTCTAAAATCCTTTACTCCCTGTCTTTTTGTCTTAGTCTGTTGAATGTTCTACCTTCAAATTCATTTTATCTATCCTTGTTTTTGTTTATTTTCAAAATATATCTGTTGTTTCACCAATTTACTTATTTTCCTTCTTATCATCTTACATTATCTATCTGATTCTATCTATCCTCCGAAGAATTCCTCTTTTCTGTTTATATACCTTATTTACTCAACAAGATGCTATAATCTACATATCTACTGACATTACAGTAATAAAAATACAATTATTTTTACTTTACATTTATATATATATATATATATATATATATATATATATATATATATATATATATATATATATATATATATAACGTCAACGAACTAAACCGTAATTTCGAAGGTTTTATCTATTCATGAAGTCAAAGTCAGGTTTAATTAAGATCTTTTTTTTTTTTTTTTTAATCAAAATCGACTAAATTATGTCATGAATAAATTTTACACGAGTTATCTTATCAATTTTCTTCGCGTGAGATATACTAGTTACCCCTATTTTTGAGATGGACTTATTTTTTTGTGTGTGTGTTTTTTTTTTTTGTTGTTGTTGTTGTTGTTACAAATCGCTTTTATTTGTGTTTATGGTGATCTTTAACCTATCTATCACCTTACTGTATCTAGCTCTCAAACTATCCAACTATCTCTCTATCCCTACAACAATCTATCTCAACCATCCATCTATTCTCTTTATCTCTCTGCATACCCCAACTACAACCAACATACTCATCCACCTATCAATCCACATATCCACATAACCATCCTTCCACTTACTCTTCCACTCCGCCCTTTATCATAGACTGACTCTTTCCCCCTCTTCATTATCAACTTTTTTTTTCGCAATTTCATTCTGCCTATTTTTCCCCTCACCTGAGTTTTAAATCCTTTAACACGCGAAATGGAAAATCTACAGAGATTCTATAAATAGGATTAGAGGGTGAATGCATGGACGTTGAAGGCAGGGGAGGGGGGAGGGGGTAGTGAGGAGAGGGAGAGGGAGAGGGGAAGGGAGTGGGGAGGAGAGGGAGAGAGGAAGGAGAGCGAGAGGGAGAGGGGAAGGGAGTGGGGAGGGGAGGGAGAGAGGAAGGAGAGCGAGAGGGAGAGGGGGATGGAGGAGAGGGGCGGTGGGAGAGGGGAAGGGGAAAGGAGGAAAGGGTGAGGGGAAGGAGATTATGACAGAAAGGGGTAGGGAGGAGATGAGAGAAGAGGGTAGCGAAAGGTGGATAGAGGGGAATAAGGGGGAAGAGGAGAGGAGAGCGAAAGGGAAGAATAGATGGGAAGAGAGGAATGTTCGA
>BOPN01001412.1:259461-261961 GCA_017312705.2 Penaeus japonicus
AGTAATAACAAGAATAACAATAGTAATGGTAATGACAACAATGGTGATAATGATAATAATACTGTTAATGATCCAGATACAGTAATGACAGTGATTGTACAAATAATTGCAAGAATAATACTGGTAAGAATATTATCCTAACAATGATTACATATAAAAAAAATACAGTCAGTAAGGTACATCCCATATTTATCCCCCCCACCCTCTATCCCCCTCCTCATCTTACTTGCTTTCCCATTAGATCCCCCTCCTCCCTCCTCCCCCCCTCCTCCCCCCTTCTCCACAACGGCAAACGATAATCAAACTGTCACTAAACTATCATTTCCCCCTTTCCCTCTCCCCTCTCCCCCCTCACCCCCCCCCTCATCCTCTCTGACACATACATACGAGACAGACATTCAGAGTGGAGGATTTGTTGCATAATCAACAACAGATTACGAGTTGCAAGGGTGGAACTGTGCTATCTGCCTGTTCATCTATTTATTTATCTGTTTATGTATATATTCATTTATACATTTTTATGTTCCTCTATTGTTTGGTCTATATTTGGACAGGTTTGTGAGTGTGTGTGTGTGTGTGTCTGTCTCTCTTTCTCTTCCTCTCTCTCTCTCTCTCTCTATCTTTTCTCTCTCTATCTATCTTCTCTCTCTCTCTCTCTTTCTCTCTCTCTTCCTCTCTCTCTCTCTATCTATATATCTATTTATCTATCTATCTATCTATCTATCTATCTTTCTCTCTCTCTCTCTCTATCTATCCATCTATCTCTCTTTCTCTCTCTCTCTCTCTTTCTCTCTCTCTCTCTCTCTCTCTCTCTCTCTCTCTCTCTCTCTCTCTCTCTCTCTCTCTCTCTCTCTCTCTCTCTCTCTCTCTCTCTCTCTCTCTCTCTCTCTCTCTCTTTCTCTCTCTCTCTCTCTCTCTCTCTATCTCTCTCTCTCTTTCTAATTGTATGTTGGTGTGAAACATAAAGCATATAGAATGATTCTTATAAATTTAACAATAATATTTACGATTATTTCAATGAAGCTAAAATAAAATGTAAGTACTATGACTCAATCATCAAAAGAATAAACCAAAAAGACATCAATGCATAAGTCCAAAGCGAACCTACCCCCCCCCCCTCTTATCTTCTACCCTACCCCCCTACCCCCTCTTATTTTTTTTCTGTCACACATCAACGCTTTGATAATTATTTAATGTAATAATGATACGGTTTTCCACCGGCATCCGGCCAATTACGTCTGTTAATTAGCGGGTTGCATTGCACTCCTACCTGGTTGCACCCCCCCACGCCCCCCCCGCCCCCCCACGGTTCCCCCATCCCCCTTTGACTCTCATCAGCCCCTCCATTTCCTACTCATTCTCTCTCACGTGTGATCTGTCCTTCCCTCATCCCCTTCTCATTTTTTTTCTCGCTTTTGTCTAGTCTCCTGCCGCCTCCCCCTCCCCCTCCAGCTCCATTTCCACCTCCCCCTGCACCTCCACCTCCCCCTCCACTTCCCCCTCGCCCTCAACCTCCCCTCCCCCCTCCCCCTCCCCCTCCACTTCCGCCTCCCCCTTGCACTTCTACCACCACTTCTACCTCCTCCTCCACCTCCTCCTCCCCCTCCTCCTCCACCTCCTCCTGCACTTCCCCCTCCACCTCCCCACTTCCATCACCCTTTTTTTCCTCTTCTTCGCCACAATTAGTCTCGCTCAGTGCATGAGGTGAGGGATAGGGGGGTAGGGGGGTGAACCTTATTTCAAGGGATTAAACATCAACATTATCGTAATTGACGTGGAAATTGTGACACGATTGCATCATTGTTTGCGAATTGGCTCGTATGATTTTGATAATTGTCTTGATTGGTATTCGTTGCTTTTCTTTTATGTTTGATTGTTTCATTTGTTTATTTTTTATTTATCTGTATTTTTATTTGGCTTTTGATTAATTGTGAGTGTATAAGGAGGATTGTTAATACTATTGTTTCGATAAGTTTCAATAAACATAGTAATCTAAATTCGTAATTCCAGTTTTCTTTTTTTTATCTCTCTATCTATCCCTATATCTCTATGTTTTTTTTTTTTTTTTTTTGTTTTTTTTTTTTTTTTTAACATCCTTTTCCCTTTTCCTTTCATTTTAACTCGATCGGTTTGCTTACCTTCATATTTCTTTTTATTTATATTCTATCTAATTCATTCTGGTTCTCTAGCTTTCCCTCTCCCTTCATTTCACTCTCTTCTGCTCTCCGCCAGTCTGTCCTTTACTCTCTCCTCTCGTTCTCTCACACACTCCTTCTCTTTCTCACACTCTCCTCTCTTCATCTCCCTCACTCTCTCCTGCACTCCCCTTATTCACCCCCCTCTCCCTTCCTCTCTCCTCTCTCTCCCTCACTCTCTCCTCTCTTTCTCTCAATCTCTTTTCCTCTCCCTCATTCTATTCTTCTCTCCTCTCCACCCCTCTTCATTCCTTCCTCTCTGCCTCTATTACTTCAACTCTGTTTCTCAATCTCCCTCTCTCTCT
>BOPN01001412.1:271961-274461 GCA_017312705.2 Penaeus japonicus
TCTGTCTCTAGCTCTTCTCTTTCTCTTTCTCTCTCTCTCTCTCTCTCTCTCTCTCTCTCTCTCTCTCTCTCTCTCTCTCTCTCTCTCTCTCTCTCTCTCTCTCTCTCTCTCTCTCTCTCTCTCTCTCTCTCTCTCTCTCTCTCTCTCTCTCTCTCTCTCTCTCTCTCTCTCTCTCTCTCTCTCTCTCTCTCTCTCTCTCTTTATAATCATTCGTCTTTCACTTTAAATCTGCTTGTTTTATCTTTATCCACCGGTCTATC
This sequence comes from Penaeus japonicus, assembly GCA_017312705.2. Classification (NCBI taxonomy): domain Eukaryota; kingdom Metazoa; phylum Arthropoda; class Malacostraca; order Decapoda; family Penaeidae; genus Penaeus; species Penaeus japonicus. The sequence goes on from BOPN01001412.1 coordinate 272,222, forward strand.
TATCTATCTATCTATCTATCTCATTTTCTGTTTCATAATCATTTGTTTTTGTTTATTGTCACGCCAGACATACCAGTGTTGTTTTGTCTTTCCCTTTGTATTGATGCAACGCTTTCCTAATCCAATTGTCACATGTCACAAGAAAACACGTGATTTGCACACATTCTCAGACAAATCATACATTGTGACAGAGAGCCTCCTTCCGGGAGGAGCCTTCACTCCAACGACCTACTGTTCAAGCTTAGCAATAAACCAAGAAAGCTGGTTCTGCCGCGTTCTTCATACCCTAAGAAGTGTCCAACTCGGGCGTGTTAAACCCTCTCTCCATACCTCTCCTTCTCCTTTCCACCCTCTCCTTCTCTCCCTCGCACTCTTCCTCTCCTTCTCTCCCTTGTCCTCTTTCTCTCCTTCTCCCCCTCTCCCTCTTCCTCTCCTTCTCTCCCTCTCCCTTTCCTCATATTTCTTTCCTTCTCTTTCTTCCATTTCCTTTCCCTCTCCTTCTCGCCCACCTTCTCCTTTCCCTCTCTCCCTCTCCCTCTCTCTCTTTCTCTCTCTTTCTCTCCTTATCTTCCTATCCCTCTGGTTCTCTCCCTCTCAGTCTCCCTCTCCCTCTCCCATCTCTCCATCTCACTCCTTGTCTCCCTTTTCTTATCTCAATGTCCCTCTCAGTGTCCCTCTCCCTCTCTCTGATCTCTTTTTCAATATCCTTCGTCCTTCTCTCCCCCTCCCTCTCCGTCTCCTTCTCTCCTTCTCCTTTCTCTCTCAATCCCTTCTTTCCCTCTTCTTTCTTTTCTTCTCCCTCCACATCTTCCTCTTCGTCTCCCTGCCTCTCTCCCTCTCCCCTCTCTCTTTTCTTCTCTCCCTATCCCTCTCTTTTTTCTCCTCCTCCCTGTCCCTCACTTTTCTCTTCATCCCCCACCTCATCTCTCCCTTCTCTGCCTTTCCCTGTCTTTCTCCTTCTCCCTCTACCTCTCTCTCTGTAGAGGATGGGATCCCAAGGGAAGCCGGAGGAGCCGCGTGAGAGCAACAAGTCTCGCGCTTCCTGTTTCGGCACGAAAGTGTAATTAAGGGTTCGATTGTCAAGGGCAGGATAGAACTAAAATATATTAAAAAGTGGTAGCGTATGAACGTTCAAATAGCATGGCCAAAGCTGCAACCATCTATCCTGACCCAAGAGAAAGTCTAAAGATGTGTTGCATCGACTAAACTCACTCAATTAGTAAACAACAGAAGCCATTCCTTTTGTACTGATTTCGCCCATTCCTCAAAAAATAAACAAATAAAATTCATAGATAGGCAGAGATTCCCCCAATGTCATCATTACAGTTCGTATAATAATAAACCAACATAATAACTAATTAATCCATTAATTCACCAAATTAATTCCGCCAAGTAAGTGGCATCATTAATAATTAAACTGAACAAAAAATCAAGCATCGAAATCACTACTGTACTCCATGTCGCCACGTAAACAAGGATGATGGGCTTCCACAAAAGTATCAATTCATATCTATGTGGCAAAATAAAGTGAAAATAGAAAAATAATTAAGGTGAATAATCATACGTTTCTTCAAACGTTCAACTTCTTTAAAAAACCGTGAGAAAATAAAAGTATAAGCCAGTTTTCAAAGTTATTATTAATCATAGCCATATAAAACAAAATAAACCTCTATAAAAACAATCTCTATAAAAACATAGATAAAAAATACTTGTAAAATTGCTGGGTTTCCAAAAGTACGAAAAAAGCCAAGAATAAAAATCCGTTAAAAAAAATGTCGGCTTTCTGAAGGAAAGACCGACCGTAACACACTGAGCCAGGGTACTGTGCAACTACCCTAAGGTCGTTGACCCGACCTTTTATACCAACAAGGTCGTGCGCCAACCTTGTTTCGTCGAGTCTGCGCAGCAAGACTCGTTTTACTAGCAAATTTCGTCTGCTCTTAAAGACGTTAAGGCTTTTCTTTTCGTTTTTTTTTTTTTTTCTTTTTTTATTGTACTTCTTTGACAGATTTAAAAATGGGAGGTTTAACATATAAATACATAATATATCTTACAGAAATAAAAGGAACTTAACATATATACATGATTTTAAATGTAAAAGCAATAAAAAATACGTGGGCTAGTCATTCCCAAACGGAATTTTCCGTCGCCAGTATCCAAAAAAAAAAAAGTCCGTTCTCAGACATTGGCGATCTTGACAACTCCAAGCCTATATGGTTATGATCAAGGTCATCCTCCTC
>BOPN01001412.1:286961-291961 GCA_017312705.2 Penaeus japonicus
CCTCCCTTCCTCCCACCCTTCTTTCCTCCCTCTCTCCCTCCCTTCTTCCCTCCCTCCCTCCCTCCTTCCCTTCCCTTCCTCCTCTGCGTCCCTCCCTTCCTCCCTCCCCTCTCCCTCCCTTCCTCCCACCCTTCTTCTTTCCTCCCCTCTTTCCCTCCCTTCTTCAGTCTGTCTCTGTGGTGTCTACTTCCCTCTCTGGTCACCTTCCCTCTCTCCTTTTCCTCCTCTCTCCCTCTCCCTCCCTCCCTTCCTCCCTTCCTCCCTCCCTCCCTCCCTTCCTCCCACCCTTCTTTCCTCCCTCTTTCCCTCCCTTCTTCCCTTCTTCCCTCCCTCCCTCCCTCCCTTCCTCCCTTCTTCCCTTCCCTTCCTCCCTCCCTCCTACCTTTACTACCAAGGAGATGCAATTCAATACATCATCACCGACAGACATATCCAACGATGATATTTCTGCTTGCCCTTAAAGAAGAAGGAGATGAAGGACATGATGATAAAGAGGAAGAGAGGAAAGAGGAGGAGGAGGATTAGAAGGAAGAGCGGGAGGAGGAGGAGGTGGTGGAGGAGGAAGAGGAGAAGGACAACGAAGAAGGAGGAGGAGGAAGAGGAGAAGGCAGAAGAAGTGAAGGAGGAGGAGAAGGAAGAGGAAGAGGAGGAGGAGGAACAAAAGGACATCGTGGCCTCTCTCTTATCCGGACACCCTCTCTCTCATCCGGACATCTCTCTCTCATTCGGACACCTCTCTCTCTCATCCGACACTCACTCTCATCCGAAAACCTCTCATTCGGACACCTCTCTCTCTCATCCGGACACCCTCTCTCTCATCTGAAAACCTGTCTCTCATCTGGACATTCTCTCTCTCATCCGGACACCCTCTCCCTCATCTGAAAACCTCTCTATCATCCGGACACCCTCTCCCTCATCCGAAAACCTCTCTCTCATCCGGACATCTCTCTCTCATCCGAAAACCTGTCTCTCATCTGGACATCCTCTCTCTCATCCGGACACCCTCTCCCTCATCCGAAAACCTGTCTCTCATCTGGACACCCTCTCTCTCATCCGGACACCCTCTCCCTCATCCGAAAACCTCTCTCTCATCCGGACATCTCTCCCCCATCCGAAAACCTCTCTCTCATCCGGACATCTCTCCCTCATCCGGACACCCTCTCTCTCATCCGGTGACCTCTCTCTCACCCGGACATCTCTCCCTCATCCGAAAACCTCTCTCTCATCCGAACATCTCTCTCCCTCATCCTGCCATCTCTCTCTCATCCTATCATCCCTCTCCCTCATCCGGACACCCTCTCCCTCATCCGAAAACCTCTCTCTCATCCGGTCATCTCTCTCTCATCCGGCTTGCCTTTTTACCTCAACATACGAGTGTCCTCTCCCGACCATTTCCAGGATGCGCTCGTTTCGTTATTCATTTATCCGGACACTCGTGCCATCCGGGTCCTTTGGTGCATCCACGGCGAGCGATATTTTTCCCTTTTTTATCCGAAGAGTCATTCCGGATGTCTACGTTGGTGGCGCCGGCCGCGTCCTCGTATTTTCCTTGCTGTGTTGGTTGGTTTCGCTCGTTCTCCGTTTTTTTTCTTTCTTTCTTTCTTTCTTTTTCTTTCTTTTGCTTTTTGTTTTGTTTGTTTGTTTCTCTTATCTATCTCTTTCTTTTTCTTCGTCTCTTCTTCTCTTTCATAAAAATCATCCCCTCTCTCTCTCTCTATCTCTCTCTCTCTATCTCTCTCTCTCTATCTATCTCTATCACTGTCTCTCTCTCTCTCTCTCTCTCTCTCTCTCTCTCTCTCTCTCTCTCTCTCTCTCTCTCTCTCTATATATATATATATATATATATATATATATATATATATATATATATACTTATATATATATATATATATATATATATATATATATATATATATATATATATATATATATATATTTAAAAGCTCACCAGTTTATCAGTATTGTGATAATTACTATTATTATCATTATCATTGATAATAGTACCATTAGTAGTATTGAACACACACAACTACACGCAACCAAACACCCTCCCACACCCACCCACAAACCAAACACCCACCCCCAACCACACACAACCCAAACACACACAACCAAACACCCACCCCACCCACACCCAACCACACAACCACACCCACCCACCCCCAACCACACCCACACCCACATCCAACCACACACAACCACACCCACACCCAACCACACAACCACATCCACCCACCCCCAACCACACCCACACCCAACCACACAACCACACCCACCCACCCCCAACCACACCCACCCCCAACCACAACCCCCAAACAGCTTCGCACAAAACACGTGCTTATCCCTCGATCTCTCGCATCAACCCAATCGACTCACTCAATCCGCAACCACTCCTGGCAGTAGAAACGTGAACTCCAGTTGATCCCGGCTTGATATACAGCAAGTTGGATCTTGATGCGATTAAGAGTAAATGGCATTCTATTTCGGGCTCGGCTTTTGGGACAGCTAGTGCTCGGCGCGTTAGGGCCATCATTTTTTAATCATTAACTTCACTTTATATATATATATATATATATATATATATATATATATATATAATATATATATATATATATGTATATATATGTAATATTATCATAATATTAATATATATATATATATATATGTATATATATATATATATATATATATATATATATACACAAAGAGAGAGAGAGAAAGAGAGTGAGAGAGAGAGAGAGATAGTAAGAGAAAGAGAAAAAAGAGAGAGAGAGAGAGAGAGAACAAGAGAAAGAGAACAGAGTGTGGGAGAGAGAGAGAGAGAGAGAGAGCTATCTCTTTCAGATTTCTGATATTTTTCTTTCATTGTTGGTCTTTTAGGAGGAATAGAAAAGAACATGAAGAAAAATTCGGAAAATAAAAGGAGGGGATAAAGAAAGAAGATAATCATTAGTAACAATGAAGAAGGAAGAGGAGAAAGACGAAGAAAGAGAGAAAAGCGAAAATAAGAAAAGGAAGAGAAGCGGGAGGAGGAAGGAAGAGAGGAAGAGAATGGGTGAGGAGACAGAAAAAGAGGGAAATTGCAAGTAAGGAGAAGGAACAGGAGCAGGAGGCAGGAGAAAAAATACAGAAGAAGAGGAAACAGCAACAGAAGGATAATAATAATGATGGTGATGATAATGATTATGAGGATAGTAATGATGATAGCAACAACAACACTAAGGATGATAATGATAATGATAAGGGTAAAAGGATAATGATATCAATAACGATGATAGTAATGATAATGATAATAATCCTAATATAGTAATAATAATAATAACAATAATGGTGATCATAAAAATGATGATTATGATACGAATAAAGATAATACTGGTAATGATAATAATAATCATATCACAACCTATAACAATTATCATAATGATAACTATGATAATAAAAAGGATGATGATGATGATAATGGTAACAAAGTTGATAATAATGATAATAGTGAGAGCAACAATATTAAAAATCATAGCAATAATCACGATGATAAGGATAATGAGAAAAACATCCTTTGAAGCCATAGCAACATAAAGGACACAAAACAAACACAAACAAAAACAAACACAAAAACGAAACAAAACCAAAGCCAAAAAAACAAACACAAAACAAACACATCATCCCTTCAACAGATAACCCCAAAGCAGCGAAATACAAACCAATTCTCTATGAGCCACATATGTTGTTTCTCCATCCACATGCCGCTTTACATCCTCCCCTACCCCCCTCCCCCCCTCCCAATTGCATGACGTTGCATGACGGGTGCTTGGTTATCATGATCCATCAAACATAACGGGTTGGCCATCGTCACGTTTATCACACGAGCGTAAATGTGCCCAAAATGTGCCGGTTGAGATGAGGAATGAGAGAATCCAGCGTGTTAATCATGCCTGGAATGGTAGGGAATTGGTGCCTGGAATGGTAGGGAATTGGTGCCTGGAATGGGGTAGGAATTGGTGCCTTTAATGGGGTGGGAATTGGTGCCTGGAATGGGTAGGAATTGGTGCCTGGAATAGGGTAGGAATTGGTGCCTGGAATGGTTAGGAATTGGTGCCTGGAATGGGGTAGAAATTGGTGCCTGGAATGGGGTAGGAATTGGTGCCTGGAATGGGTAGGAATTGATGCCTGGAATGGGGTAGGAATTGGTGCCTGGAATGGGTAGGAATTGGTGCCTGGAATGGGTAGGAATTGGTGCTTGGAATGGGGGTAGGAATTGGTGCTTGGAATGGGGGTAGGAATTGGTGCTTGGAATGGGGGTAGGAATTGGTGCCTGGAATGGGTAGGAATTGGTGCCTGGAATGGGTAGGAATTGGTGCCTGGAATGGGTAGGAATTGGTGCCTGGAATGGGTAGGAATTGGTGCCTGGAATGGGGTAGGAATTGGTGCCTGGAATGGGTAGGAATTGGTGCCTGGAACGGGTAGGAATTGGTGCCTGGAATGGGTAGAAATTGGTGCCTGGAATGGGTAGGAATTGGTGCCTGGAATGGGGTAGGAACTGGTGCCTGGAATGGGGGTAGGAATTGGTGCCTGGAATGGAAGGGAATTGATGCCTGGAACGGGTAGGAATTGGTGCCTGGAATGGGTAGGAATTGGTGCCTGAAACGGGTAGGAATTGGTACCTGGAATGGAAGGGAATTGGTGCCTAGAATGGTAGGGAATTGGTGCCTTGAATGGGTAGGAATTGATGCCTGGAATGGTAGGGAATCAGTGCCTAGAATGATAGGGAATTGGTGCCTAGAATGGTGGGGAATTGGGGCCTGGAATCGTAAAGCATTGTGCCTGGATTGGTAGAGTATTGGTTTATAGAATGGTAGAGTATTGGTTTATAGAATGGTAGGGTATTGGTTTATAGAATAGTAGGGAATTGGTTCCTGGTGTGGTAAGGCATTAGTGCCTGGAATGGTGGGGAGTTTGTGACTGGAATGGTGGGGAATTGGTGCCTAGAATGGTAGGAAATT
>BOPN01001413.1:10000-15000 GCA_017312705.2 Penaeus japonicus
TTTTTAAAGCTGAAAGTAAAGATACAGCTGTGTTATATAAAAAAAGATTTTGTAATCTTTTAGTCTCCAAATTTCATGGGTCTCTGTGCATTCAGGTGGTTGCTGTTTGACAAATGGCAGGAAATGACACAGAGATTGTCATGCTAGAATGATCTAAATGCGGGTTGACATCCCGTGCGAACACAACTGTAGATCGGAATTCGGCGTCACGATCTGGGCTTTCCATTTAGAGCTTGAAGCCAAAATGTCCTGCATCTTCCCCTTGTGGGATTTGCATGTCTGTTATGGAGGGTGGATTTTCTTTTCTTTGTTCCTCTCTGGTATGGTTGAATAAATTTTTCTTGGGATGAGGATGATGTTCATCATCATGGTCATCATCATCTCCATCTCCATCTCCATCTCCATCTCCATCTCCATCTCCATCTCCATCTCCATCTCCATCTCCATCTCCATCTCCATCTCCATCTCCATCTCCCTTTCCCTCTCTCTCTCCTCCCTCTCCCTCTCCATCTCCCTCTCCCTCTCTCTCTCCTCCCTCTCCCCCTCCCCCCTCCCCCCTCCCCATCTTCATCTCCATCTCCATCCCCATCCCCATCATCTCCATCATCCCCATCCCCATCTCCATCTCCATCCCCATCCCCATCCCCATCCCCATCCCCATCTCCATCTCCATCTCCATCCCCATCCCCATCTCCATCTCCATCTCCATCTCCTTTTTATCAGCAAAGTCCCACCACCACACATCACCCTCCACCCCAACCCCTATCACCACCAGCCACCATCAGTGCCACCACATCACCATTACCAACATCTTGATGCTTGTTCCTCTGATCTCCACCTCTTTATGCATCACTTACTGCCTTAATTCTTGCCCCTGTAACAAACCTTTGCAAGAGCAGTAAGCTGACCTACATGGGCTGGCTAGAGAGAGTGCCTTACTTAACCTTTTATTTTGAAATCAAGTGTCATTGACTAACATTTAGTGCCATTTATGTGGACTGTAGGTTTCATTTGCAATTTTTTTTTTTTTTTTTTTTTTTGTCAGGTGCTTAATGATATTCCTGTATGGAAAGGAGGAGAGAAATGCTAAAAGAATGATGAGACTTAGAATGTTTTCTTTTCATTTTGATATGAATCTGGAATTTCATTTAAAAGAATCTTTGTCGTTGTAATAGCCCAACTTCTTGGCATTGCTGATGAGCCTGCAAGAGTTTAGGTCCTTGTGGGGTTGCCTCTTTTGTTGATGCGGATCTCTTTTTGTTTTTGTTTTTGTTTTTGTTTGTTTTTTATACTTGGCTTGACTGTGACGTGTGTGTGAGATTGTTGATCTGAGTTTATTTTCGTTTAATGATTAGTTTATTTCCAAAAAAGATGTATAGGAGAGCCTTTGATGTGCTATGATCTTTGTTGCAAACTACTAGGGGGATTGCTTGTAGGTGAGCATCAACTAAACATTGCTATGTAAATGCTTATTGAATTCTGGAAAGGTATATCTAGATAAGGCTTATACCTTTAACCAATTTATGAATATTTGTGGGTGCTGGATGTGTGTCAGGTCAGGGTCAAAGATGATAAGAAACTGGAATTTTGCCCTCTGACAAAATTGATAATTAGGTTCTCTTCTTCATGATTAGTAAAGTGACTTTGATAGATATGCAGCAAGCTTTGTTGAGGTGAAGAGAAGTGCTGTTTCACACTGTGTAACTCAAAGCTCCTGTAAATAATTTTTGTGTCCATGTATTGCCTCTGACTGTATTCCACTTTGTTAAGTGCCTCACAAATGATTTTACTGTAACAGAAGGAAAACAAGTTTCCTTGAGTTATATGTTGAAGTAATCACCATGTTATGGATCAGAATTTTAGGATTAACCCTTTTTTCATTTCTGAATCTGTCACATTGTAATCCCAAAGAAGATTTTATGGATTGATATCTTTTCTATTTTTTGTCTTTTTGATAAAGTGATTCCAGCTTCAAAGATATGATAGTTGTAAAGTTTCATTGTTAATTTCTAGGAGTGTTAAAAACAACAACAACAGCAAATACTGATGGTTTTGATTTTAGTTCAGTCTGGGAGCTATTGTGTTTTCCCATGAATCATCCTGAGAGATAGGGAAGAGGGAGAAGTTGGACTGAAGCCTGTGAATAGAAAGGAAAAGAAGGAGGAGGATAAGAAAGGGGTTGAAGGATGGGGAGAAAAATAGAGAAGGGAAGGGAAGAGGAGAGTAGAAATTAATATTGAAATGGTGATGAAGAGGGAGAAGTTGGACTGAAGTATGTAAAAAGAAAGGAAAAGAGGAAGGATGATAAGAAAGGAGTTGAAGGATTGGGAGAAAAATGGAGAAGGGAAAGGGAAGAGGGGAGTAGAAGGAATATTGAAACGGGGAAGAAAGTAGAAGTTTGCATGAGGCCAGACAGAGAAAGAAGTAAATGTAGGTGTGAAGTTGGGAGGGTGAATTGAAGCTGGAAATAGGGATGGGATGTCGATGGGAATGGAAGGGGAAGAGGAGATGGAGATGAGCAAAGATATAGGAAGAGATTACCATCAAACCAAAAATAATTGTAGTGAGGATTTTTTCTCCAAGCTGCCAGAGAAATGAGCAAGACACATCAAGCGTTTTCCCGTTAACATTTCCAGATTCCATACGTCAGTGTTTGGGCCGGAAAGTGAAGCTGACACTGAAGGTCCTCGTGAAGGTCGAGACCAAGGGAGACAAGACGGATAATCGTGTTTTGGTGAGTCTCTGATTTCACTTTGTTCGAGGTGCTAAATGTGCCGAGTGGATTTTAATCCGTTTCAAACTATTAGGGTTATGAATGTTATTTTTAAGGGTTAAATTGTTTTCATTGTATTTGTTTCATTTTTATTTTCTTGCATTATGAATATTTGACAATTCTGGCTATTATACTTATAATGTGGTATTTCATTGCTTACATTGTTTATTTCAGGCCTTTGCATCATGCAGGCTATTCGTGCTAACTGCCAAGGTCCCTACAAGGGTGAGTGTTTGGCTGTGTTTTTAATAGTTTTTATCTCGAAGACAAGGAAAGAATAATGGAATGATGATGAAAGTATTTTGTATGATTCCTTGTCAGTCTCAGTCTCATATCTGCTTCATATTTATTTTGTCATTCCTTGTTCATTCCTGTCTCTTTTGTTTTCTTTATTCGGTTGGTTTTCTTAAGTTATCATGTGCTGTTAATGTTTATTCTTTATAAAATTATGTACGGGTTCATATTCAGTATAAAAATGATGTTATGAAGCTTGGAATATTATAATGATTATCTCTGTTACCTCCTGATGAGCATCTGGATTTGTATATGTTGTATACTCTCTAGCTGTGTACGGATGTATACATTGTAAGCATGGACTGCATGGTCCCCTCTTTCTCTCTCTCTCTTTCTTTCTCCCTCTCTCCCTCTCTCCCTCTCTCCCTCTCTCCCTCTCTCCCTCTGTCCCTCCCTCCCTCCCTCCCTCCCTCTCTCTCTCCCTCTCTCCCTCTCTCCCTCCCTCCCTCCCTCTCCCCCTCTCTCCCTCCCTCCCTCCCTCTCTCTCGCCTGACCTGATATGAATCTTAGTTCAAACGTGTCACGAAATGATGAGGCAAATTATACATTATTACTACTATTTCATTTTTCTTTCTCATTTATCTATGTCGACTGATCTAACATTAGGCGTCACCTCGGCTCTTGTGTCATTTAAATAATCTAACATTAATTAAGGTCACAATTATAGCGGAATAATACACCAAGCCATAACAACACAAGGTCACAAAACCGTTTTTCTTCTCGTTTCCCTCCCAACTGACCTAACGCCCGAAGCCAGGTCAGAAAATAGAAAAGTATTGCCATCAAGCCATAAAATGTGACCGCTTAACCTTGTTTCACCTCAACCTTGTCTCACTCCACTGACCTAGGATTATTCGTCCCAGGTCAGCCAGCGTGAATATGAAAGAAAAAAAATATATATATAAACTTTTTTTTTCTTTGTTTTCTTGTTTCTCTTGACCTCTTAACCTTGTTTCACCTTAACCTTGTCTCACTCCACTGACCTAGCATTATTCGTCCCAGGTCAGCCAGCGTGAATATGAAAGAAAAAAAAATATATATAACCTCAAACTTATTTTATTCTTCTTTGTTTTCTTGTTTCTCTCCGCATTGTTGTAATATAAATTCCAGGGTGAAATTATCACGAAATATTCCTTAGGAAATGAATGCCTTCGCCCCTACACTACCCCCCCTCCCCCCCCTCTCTCACACCCGTCACGTCACGCTAGGCTGACATGAACCACCTGTTGCCCTCTCGCCTCGCAGGACACGCTCAGATATGCCTCCCTCTCCCTCTCCCTCTCTTCCTCCCCATCCCCTCGAATAACTTCCCCTCTTCTCGCCGTCTCCCCTCTTTCTTTCCCTCAGACATCTTCTCTTCTCTTCTCTTTCTCTTTCTCTTTCTCTTTCTCTTTCTCTTTCTCTTTCTCTTTCTCTTTCTCTTTCTCTTTCTCTTTCTCTTTCTCTTTCTCTCCCTCTCTCTCCCTCTCTCCCTCTCCTCCCCTCTCTCCCTCCCTCTCCTCCTGCCCCCCCTCTTCCTCTCTCCCTCTTTCCCTCTCCCTCTTTCCCTCTCCCTCTTCCTCTCTCTCCCTCTCCCTCTCTCTCCCTCTCCCTCTCTCTCCCTCTCCCTCTCCCTCTCTCTCCCTCTCCCTCTCCCTCTCCTCTCTCTCTCTCTCTCTCTCTCTCTCTCTCTCTCTCTCTCTCTCTCTCTCTCTCTCTCTCTCTCTCTCTCTCTCTCTCTCTCTCCTCTCTCTCTCTCTCTCCTCTCTCTCTCTCTCTCTCCCTCTCTCTCTCTCCCTCTCCCTCTCCCTCTCCCTCTCCCTCTCCCTCTCTCCCTCTCCTCTCTTTCTCTCTCTCTCTCTTTCTCTCTCTCTCTCTCTCTCTCTTCTCTCTCTCTTTCTCTCTCTCTTTCTCTCTCTCTTTCTCTCTCTCTCTCTCTCTCTCTCTCTCTCTC
>BOPN01001413.1:20000-22500 GCA_017312705.2 Penaeus japonicus
TCTCCCCTTTGTTTATTTATTATTATTATTTTTATATCTCTTCATTTCCTGTTTCTTCATTGTCTTTGTGCTGCTGTTTCATCTTCTTCTCCTACTCCTCCTCTTCCTCCTGCTATTCCTCCTCCTCCTCCTCTCCTCCCCCATCATCATCATCATCATCATCATCATCATCATCATCATCATCATCGTCATCATCATCATCATCCCCCCCCCTCCATCTTTTCTTTTATTCCTCCTTCGTTAAATGAACAGCCCTAATTAACAGGGACTCGCTTTCTTCCTGAGCACTTGTTGCAGAAGCAAAAGGTCCTTCAGCCATGCCCCTGTCCCACTGCTACTCCCTACCACTTTACTTCTCCTTCGCCTCCTCCTCCTCCTCCTCCTCTCCTCCTTCCTCCTTCTCCTACTCTTCCTCCTACTCCTACTCTTCCTCCTACTCCTACTCCTTCTCCTACTCCTCCTCCTCCTCCTCCTCCTCCTCCTCCTCCTCCTCCTCCTCCTCCTCCTCCTCCTCCTCCTCCTCCTCCTTCTCCTGTACCTCCCCCTCCTTCTCCTGTACCTCCCCCTCCTTCTCCTGTACCTCCTCCTCCTCCTGTTTCTCCTCATGTTCCTCCTGCTCCTGTTTCTCCTCCTCCTGTTCCTCTTGTTCCTGATCTTGGTCCTCCTCCTCCTCCTTCTCCTTCTCCTTCTCCTCCTGTTTCTCCTCCTCTTGTTCCTTCTCCAGTTCCTCCTCATGTTCCTCCTCCTCCTGTTTCTCCTCCTCCTTCTGCACCTTCTTCCCCTCCTCTCCTCCTCCTCCTCCTATCCTCCTTCTCCTCCTCCTCCTCCTCTTCCTCCCCTCCTCCTCCCCCCCCTCTCTCGGGCTTGCATCTTGTCTCGAGAGGCAGATAACGAAGGCCGCTAATTAGGACTATACTGCTGGCCATTACGCAGCGGACGGTCCGGGCTGCCTCTGGTGCTCGTGTTTGTTAGTTTGTATGTTTGTGTGTTTGCGAGTCTGTCTTCAAGTCCGTCAGAGAAGTAAGAATGGGGCGTGGCCGACCTCCCTCCTCCTCTCCCCCCTCCTCCTCTCCCTCCTCCCTCCTCTCCCCCCTCCTCCTCTCCCCCCTCCTCCTCTCCCCCCTCCTCCCCCCCCTCCTCCCCCCCTCCCTCTCTTACTTCCCTCCTGATGTGCTAGTGTTTAGATTGTCCTCATTTTTGTTGGGATTTTATGTTGTTGCTATTATCATCTGTTTGTTTTCGTTTTTTTTGTTGTATTGTTGTCTGTTTTAGTATTATGATCATTAAATTGTGTTGTTGATTTCTTATTGACTTGTTATCGCTTACTGTTGTGATAGTTATGGTGATGATGAGGATATTAGTAATAATGATGATTAGGATAACAACAATAACAACAAAATATAGTGTGATAATTATGATAATTAAAAAGGCAATGTTGATAACAATGATTAAAATGAGAGTGCTAATAATAGGTACCTCCTACCTCTCCCTTACCCTCTCCCTCTCCCTCCCCCTCCCCCTCTCCCTCTTCCTCTTCCTCTTCCTCTTCTTCTTCCTCTTCCTCGCCCTCGCCCTCGCCCTCGCCCTCGCCCTCTCCCTCTCGCTCTCTCTCTCTCCCTCTCCCTCTCCCTCTCCCTCTCCCTCTCCCTCTCCCTCTCCCTCTCCCTCTCCCTCACCCTCACCCTCACCCTCACCCTCTCCTTCACCCTCTCCTTCTTCCACCCCCTCTCCCCTTCTTTATCAACCTCTCCCCCTCCCTCCCCCTCTCCCTCGCTTCGCAACCTCCCCTCCCCCCACGGGAAGCCCCCTCTAAGCACAGCATCAACGACAACAGGAGCAGCAGCCGTATCAGCGCCCCCCCCCCCCTCCTCCCTCCCCCGCCACCCCCGCCGTTGCCGCAGTCGATAGATGTTAATTATTATCTAGTGGAAATCATATCGCCGTCTCCCTCATTAGGCAAGTTAATGGCCCTGTGATTTGCAAAGGGCAAAGGGGAGGGTTATGGGGAGGGGGTGGGGGGGAAGAGGAAGGGCTGGGCGGGGTTGAGGGGAGGGGGTGTTGGATGGGTAGGGTGGGGTGTGGGGGAGGCGAGGGGGGAGAGGTGTGGAAGAGGGGAGGGTAGGGTAGGGTGGAGTGTGGGGGAGGCGAGGGGGGAGAGGTGTGGAAGAGGGGAGGGATGTTCAATGGGTAGGATGTGTGGGTGTGGGGTGTGGGGGATGGGGTGGGGTTTGGTGTGGGGTTAGTTAGAGGGGAGGGGGTATGGGATAGGTGAGGTGGGGTGAGGAGTTGGGGAGGTAGAGTGGCATGGGTAGGATGGGATAAGAGATGGAGGGTGGGGCTGGAGGGAGGGGAAGGTGGATGGGCGAAGGATGTGGTGCATGCATCGTGGTTGGAGGGAGGATGGGGGGAGGTGGGTGTGGATGTAGAGGTGGATGAGAATAGGAGGTTCTCTTTCCCTTCAGTACTTCTTCCCCTTTCCCTTTCCTCTTCTCTATTCATT
>BOPN01001413.1:25000-27500 GCA_017312705.2 Penaeus japonicus
CCTCCTCCTCTCGTTCTCCGTCACCTTTTCCTTCTTAACTTTCTCCTTCACCTTTTCACACTCCCTCCCCCTACTTCTCCTCACTCTTCTCTCTTCCTTCGCTCTACTTTCTTTTCTTTTGGCTTCTCTCTATTTTCTGAAACTTTAACCCCGCTTTTAGGGGGAGGAGGAGGAGGAGGAGGAGGAGGAGGAGGAGGAGGAGGAGGAGGAGGAGGAGGAGGAGGAGGAGGAGGAGGAGGAGGAGGAGATGGAGGAGGAGATGGAGATGGAGATGGAGAAGAAGCAGGGTTCTCTATAGCCTGGTTATCTGCACAGGAGGGGGAGGAGGGGAGGGGAAGGGGGAAGGTAGGGATATTTTGGCGTGTTGATTATAAAAGGGTATTTGTGATGGCAGGTAGGCGCCGGAGGGTGGGGTGGGGTGCTTGGGGATAGGGGGAAGGGAGGTTGGTGTTCCGCATTTTTTTTCGCAATGTTTTTGTTTTCCTTCGTTTTTGTATATATATATATATATATATATATATATATATATATATATATATATGTATATATATGTATATATATGTATATATACATATATATATATATATATGTATATATATGTGTTTATATATTTATATATTTATATATATATATATGTATATATATATATATATATATATATATATATATATATATATATATATATATTATATATATATATATATAATATATATATATATATATATATATATATATATATATATATATATATATATATAATGTATAATTATTTTTTCGTATTGTTTATAGAATGCATTCAATGAGACATCGAACACTTCCATGTCAAACCCAAAGACCAGTAAACCGCTTGTAATGCAACCTAAACCCAGAAGAGAAGAGATTTTAGTTGCAAGATAGTCAACAACATCAACAATCAACCCCATCTATTTCTATCCATTTTTTAAGGATGCAATCTTGTATTATTGCATAGAGAAATGCCCGTGGGTGCAGGCGGCGCTTCGGGTCCATACAGGTTGGGGGGGTGCGGACTAGGGGGGGGGGGCACGAGAGGGGAGGTGTAGGGGAGGGAAGAAGGGGAGAGGCGAAGAGGAGGTGAGGTATAGGGGGAGGGAAGGGAGGGGGAGGGAAGGGAGGGGAGGTGAGGTATAGGGGGAGGGAAGGGAGGGGAAGAAGGAAAGAAAGAAAGAAGGAAAATATAAGAAAGGAAAGGGAGGAAGGTAGGGAAAGGAACGCTGAGAGGGAGATGAGAAAGTTAGGGGAAGGAAAAGCAAGAGAACAGAAAAGCAAAAAAATACCACGGCTAAAGAAAGCAACGAAATAAATAAAAGGAAGAAGAGACAACGAAGGAAGCGAATGATCATTCACAATTTTTCCTACCCCCTTCCCCCCTCCCCTTCCCCTTCCCCCTCCCCCTTCTCCTTCCCCCCTCCCCCTTCTCCTTCCCCCTCCCCCTTCTCCTTCCCCTTTCCCATCCCCCTTCCCCTTCCCCCTCCCCCTCCCCCTTCTCCTTTCCCTTTCCCATCCCCCTTCCCCTTCCCCCTCCCCCTTTCTTCTTTTCCCTTCCCCATCCCCCTCTCCCTCCCCCATCCCCCTATCCCCCCCCTCCTCTCCCCCTCTCCCACCCCCTCCCCTTCTATTTTCCCTTCCCCATTCCCCATCCCCTCACCTCCCCCTCCTCCTGTCCTCCTTCCCCCACCTCCCCCTCCTCTTCCCCCATCCCCTTCCCCAATCCCCTTCCCCCTCCTTTTTCTTCAAATCATCATTGTTTAGCAAAAGGCCGGACGGATTTATCTCACCTTTCTCTCTCTCTCTTTCTCGTTCCAGGTTGACCAGCACTTCCACTACCTGGACATCCAAGGCGTGGAGAGTCGGAAGCCCAATCAGGTAAGCGCCCACTCGAACGGACTCGCTTTTTTTACGTTCTTTCCTCTTCTCTTTTATATGTATGTATATATGTATATATGTGTGTGTGGGGGGGGGGGATGGGTGTGTGTGTGTGTGTGTGTGTGTGTGTGTGTGTGTGTGTGTGTGTGTGTGTGTGTGTGTGTGTGTGTGTGTGTGTGTGTGTGTGTGTGTGTATAATGTATAATGTATATATGCATGTATATATATATATATATATATATATATATATATATATATATATATATATATATGTATATATATATATATATATATATATATATATATATATATATATATATATATATATATATTCTTTTATTGTTGTCTTTAAGGGAAAAGAGTTTACGCACTTCTTTT
Source organism: Penaeus japonicus (assembly GCA_017312705.2). Classification (NCBI taxonomy): domain Eukaryota; kingdom Metazoa; phylum Arthropoda; class Malacostraca; order Decapoda; family Penaeidae; genus Penaeus; species Penaeus japonicus. Next base: position 27,263 of record BOPN01001413.1, read on the forward strand.
TTCGTCTTTTACTCTTTTGTCTATTTGTCATTTGATTGTCTTTAGAAGAGAAGGTGTTAGTCACGGATAGTCGGGAATAGTGAACAATCGAGCAGGTTATACAATATAAAGTTTTATAAAGTTATTAGATTCTAATATTTGTACGTTTACTCCTAGGAATGAATAACGAAAAAAAACAAAAGAGGTTATACAATTAAACATGTATATATACACACGTTTTTCTTTCTTCTTCAAAGTC